>JAOTAV010036755.1:0-18799 GCA_026546445.1 Cyclargus thomasi
GATACCTTTTAACGTTATAACGTTACTTTTAACGGTAAATGGTATCGATACCAAATTTTTAACGTTACTTCACTCCCTGTTACTAACAATTGACTTTTGGCTCCAAGTCACTTTGACACTTCTTTGAGTGATGCTGAATTTTGTTCTTTTTCCCCAAGTTTACCATCAGAATTTTAGTGTGTGATATTGGCATATTATCTAACTATTAATTATTTCCCGCGTCCCGGAGTCCCGCGACGGACAACGGAGCGCGGAGTCCAGAGACTTCTCGAGCAGTCGCGGGAATCCGCGCGCCTTTTCGAGCCCACCCGCGATGGTCGATAATAAGGATTGTAGTAAGGAAAATAAAGTTCAAATTTATATCACACTGAAACTGCGCTCCGCTTCGTTGCCCTTCGCCTCTCTTTCGATGTGAGTTGAGCCTTACCCTTAGAGCAAACTGTGCTAACCTGACCTGACATGTGGCACCCTAGTGGTCTCTGTCACTGATCCCAAGACTATCTGTCGTAAGGCTAGGGTGCCACGTACACATATGCATATAAAGACACAAACTCTACTCGGGCGAATCTTGTTATGCCTTTTGCCCGATGCTGACAGGTGAGACGAGGCGAATGCACCCATTTACACTCCCGTACTCGGGCGGTCTCACTGTGTCTCGGCGAGAGTGTACACCCGCCATAACAGATAACACTCCCAATACATTATAATAAATAAATAATATTAAAAAATGAAAATTTAAATAGATAACAATACAATTTATCAGTTTCAATTTTTTAAAGTATGGATTTATGGCAAGCTAAGCACATACCTAATTAAGAAAAACCTTTAAAAAACTTGTCTATCCAGTTACGTAACTCGAGTTCAAACCAAGTTACGTGGATTTTAACTCGAGGTAACTCGAGTTTGGTTTTTCCCGAGTTCGCACATCATTAACACGAAGTAGTCTGTGGGTTTTTGATGGCAGAGGTACGATCTCGCCGTGACACAGTGAGATCTCCTGAGTACGAGATTGTAAATGGGTGCACTCGCCTCGTCTCGCGGATGAGAATCATTCGCACGAGAGCTGTCGGCAAAAGTTTTGAGTGTACGTTGTACAGTTGCCTGTGTAGTGGTGCCCACAATAAGTGCAATAATCTTGCATCGCCCTATAGAAGATTTTTCAGTTAAGCACCATATGTAATATACGACAGCTGAAATGAATCACGTGTGCTTCGGCCTGACGGCTGACCGAGTATACAAACAACAATTAAACAATTTATTATGGAGGCTACCTTTATTCTATGAATTCACATTGTAGTTCGTAGTAACAAAATATCTCAGATATATTTATACTTATAAATTATAATATAGTGTTTACAGTAAAAGCCATGTAAAAAATATAGAAAAGGAATGAGTTTGTAGCCCGTCTTTCCTCCTGAACACCTTGCGGTGTATGAAATATCGCAGTTTAATGTAGAACTGGGCTGTCAACAGCGCTAGCTACTTCTTGCCCTTGGTTGCCTTCTCGGCGGCTTTGGTGACCTTGCCACCACCGGCTTCCTTTAAGTTCACGGACTTGATGACTCCGACGGCAACAGTCTGTCTCATGTCACGGACGGCGAAACGACCGAGAGGGGGGAACGGAAGGTGGAAGGACTCCACGCACAGGGGCTTGGTGGGCACGAGGTTGACGATGGCGGCGTCACCGGATTTGATGGATTTGGGGTTGTCCTCTGTGGATTTACCCATACGGGTAAACGGGGTTATAACACCTCTCTCGGTTGGAAGATCTTCCTTTGGCAACCTTGCTTATTCCTACGCCTGTTTACGCCTCTAGTTTAAGTTGTATAAGTTTTCCCATTGTGCAAATCCTTCATTGCACATGTCGAATTCATGTCATGTCATGGCTTAAGTCACAAAAGTTTTATGTAAGAGTTTTGGCAGGATGTGAGAAAGTGATATTTTATTTTTGTATTTCTTCGCTAAATTTGTGTTGTTTCGGGTTTTAATGTGATAAAGTGGTAGAATATCAACCATTAAATATATCATGCACAAGTGTGAGCAAGTGATACAACTTTAACCATTCTAAATTTTAGTAAAGCATCTACCACTTTACTAAATTAATTGACTGACGATTTATCTTGACTTTAACTAGATATAAGACTTGACTAAATATTGTAACGTTGATAAATATTATTGAAAGAATAAAATTGGTTTCCCGCCTTTACTTGTTATTGGCCATGGTTATATAGACTACACACGTAGCGCCATATAAAGAAAATAGGTTGTATATATTTTGACGTTGACTTTGACGTTTCACGTTGTGTTTTTGACATCTCACATCTGCCGTGATTTTGACATACACATAACTTAAGGATTTACGCGATAGAAAAGTTGAAACGAATATAATATTATATACCAATGCATTCGTATGTAGATGTGACTCCCTCCGAAACTATTGCGGTAGCGAAATAATGGCTGCACGTTAGTACACTACAGGTTTTCGTGAAGAAATTTCATAGTAATTTTCGTATGTAATGGAGGCTGTACACTCTCGCCAATACACAGCGAGACCGATTCCTGCTTGCACTGACCTCTATAATATTATTATTGAGGTCAGTGCCAGCAGGCCGCGACTAACGCTATGGGGCCCTAGTATGATGAGGCGGCAACTGGCAAGCTACAAGAGCTCAGGGCGCGCACGGCGCAACCTTAATGACGAGAGCTCTCACCGAGAGCTCTCGTACGAGGTTGACAGACGAAACGAGTTGAGTGCACCTACTGGCCACTCTCGACCTGGGTGGTCTCGTTGTGTCTCGACTCTCGACGAGAGTGTACAACCGCCATAAAATAAGCTCATGGGCTGGTGGTTGTATTGATAATCTGAATACCTATGAAATGATTTTGATTGAAAAGATTTATTATTCTATAAGATTAAATTAATTTAATCAATTTTGAAAAGAGATTTGATTCATTTCGAAAAAAAATTTGTTATTGATTTTTTAAAGACATAGGTTATGATTTATACAAAATCAACAACGCAAGTGGCAACATTTTTGTTGTCTATGACGTCTTGTGATCACAAGACTTCTTCATTTTGAGTTTTCTGTCAAGATCGAAATTGGAGAAAAAAGGCCTTCCCTTTTGGGATCTACGGGTTTACCAGCTCCAATTTTCCAGAAAATAACACCAAGATGAGGTACTTTTTGTCTTACCTGTTCGCGCTACTCGTCGCATTCGCCATACCTATATTTTCGTTGTACTATCTTCTCAATGGAAAGGGTGAGCAAATCAGTATTGCTTGGTTCCTGGAAAATACTTCCCCCTACATGTGGGGAACACTGGGAATCGCCTTCTCGGTCGCGTTCTCGGTGGTGGGCGCCGCGATGGGCATCCACACGACCGGAGTAAGCATAGTCGGAGGAGGTGTCAAAGCCCCGAGAATCAAAACCAAGAACTTGATCTCCGTCATCTTCTGCGAAGCTGTGGCTATTTACGGGCTGATCACTGCCATCGTGTTGTCCGGAATGTTGGAGCAATACAAAGAGCCACTGCTGGATATTAACATCAAGTACCAGAACTGGATGGCCGGCTATGTAATGTTCGGTGCTGGGTTAGCGGTGGGGCTGGTGAACCTGTTCTGCGGTATCGCTGTCGGCATCGTCGGCTCTGGAGCTGCTCTGTCTGACGCGGCTAACGCAGCCCTCTTTGTTAAGATTCTTATTGTTGAAATCTTCGGGTCTGCCATTGGTTTGTTCGGCCTAATTGTTGGTATTTATATGACATCAAAAGTCAAAATGGGCAACCAGTAAATATAAGAAGACTTCAATTTGATCATAACAAGTAAGTTGACAAAAATATAATTTTTACTTTCTTAAAGTGATGATCCACTAAATATGTGTACATTTTATATGGAATTGTAATAATGTGAATAAAAGCGGTAAATGAATAGTACCATTACACATTAAGGTAAGAATTTGAAGTCTTTTCTATTTTTGAAAAATTTTTCATTATTTGAAAGTCAATAGGTTTGTTTTTATTGTATAACAGTAATTTTGCAGACAAACTACATTTTTTCTGCAATAATGCTGTTATAATTAACAGAATTAAGGTTTTTACAGTAAAGATACATTATGAATTACTCAATTATATGACTTGATGATGGTCACATGCTTTTCATTTTGTTGACAGTCCCACCTATTTATTTAAATAGCATTAGTATAATTATCCTAAATCTAACCTACAGTTATACAAAAAATAAATATTTAACAGATTTATTTTATGTTAAATAATGATAAATGACATATCAATGTTTCCATACATTAAACAAATATTTTATTTTATATTAATTTATTTTTGCGGTATATTATTTTTATATTTTGTTAATTTATTTTTGTAATGACAACAGTTAAGTTCATTTGAAATTTAACATTAATTTTAAAAATTATGGTAACTGTCCACAAAAATACTCATTCAAAAGTATTACTGTTAATTTATGATCAAAATGTTTAATTAAAAAGTTTTTTTTAAATACACCAACCAGTTCATTAATTCAATATCAAATAATTAGAATTATTTTAAATTCTAAAGTTTAAACTATAAAGTCTGAAGCTTGAAGCTAGCTAAATGATTTTAGTAACTAAAACCTGAAATGCTTGTTGTGGAAAGGTTTTTGTTAAAATGGAAGAAGCTACTAAAATATACCAGGTCAGCTATATTAATTGATTTTCCTTCTATTAATAGAGTAATAAGTTGTTAACAACATTTTTAAAGTTGTTATTGCAGATATGACAAATCTATAGTTACCTGCATCTATCATATCAAGCTCAAACAAATGTAACATTATGATTAAAACTTTAAATGTACATTATTTTACTAAGCTATTATGTTTTCATTTCAGAATTACACAGCACTGGACCTTACAACCCAGAGAATACCTAAGGAATATCAGTGCTAAAATATCTAAGAGCTAAATTTCAATCAGTGTTAAACTGTAATATATAATTAATTATTTTGTTACTGTGTTGCCGTTGTATTTAACATTAAAATAATATACCTGTTAGTTTCTGATCTTAGCATTTGTCGTTTGAACGCTCAAAAGTGTTGCTGTCCGTCTAACTATTAACTTCAAGATGCGCTGAGATTATTGGATAGGTTATTGGAGTGTTTAGACAGTTTTTAACAAGTAATTGTGTTCTTAAATATCATACCAGACATTTGTTAAAAGTGACTAAAAAACAGTGCTTTTGCCATCTGCACAAAGAACTGTTTTTAGTCATTTAAAGCTTAAACATTCCATGAAATCTTATTACACCTTTATGAAGCTCTGATTGGTAAGTCTGTACAATACAACTGGAATACATCCAGTCAACTCAAAATGTGCTAAACGAGTTTTGTTCACATCAGAAATTGATATTATAAATGTTTGCTTAGGTAACTCCAGATTATTGATTGAGAAATAGAGACATATTAGTAAAATAAAAGTTAGCTAATGTTATTTTCTATAGATGTGAACATACTCGTGTGCCATACCAGAACCTGATTTAAACATTCTTTCAATGTTTGTCAAATATATCACTAACATAATATTGTAGTCATTGAAGAATATATGATATTTCCCTATTGAATTGATGTCTGTATTTTTTATAAAATCTTTAATAACTTCAATTGTAAATATTAGTTTGCTTCCTTTTTATGAAATATAAAATCACTTAATTTATTGTACAATGTAAAAATCAATAATCTAAGGTATCGACGCGAGAGCCGTAATTTTTTTGACGCAAAATATAAAATCTTCTCAAAAAGCACAAAACTTGTGCACTGTGACTACGAGGAACAAATCGAGAAAGTATTATGGTGTCTAATACCCACTGATGCGGTTTATGTTAAACATGTTTGTGCAAATGTAGATATTATGTATGTTGATGAATAAATAGCTAAAACTTAAAACAATAATATTTTATTTTGTATGGTACACATTAGACGAGGTAATGATGATAATAATTGATGCTTATTTATTGGATTTTGTATATTGGCAGTAACAGCCTGCTTCAGTCCAAGTACACTCAAAAGGATCCCCATATCCCCATAAATAGGGAAAATGCATAATTTCGATGAATTTAAGTTTGAAGCCTTTAAAGTAGTCAGAGAGATCCGATATTGATTGTGACGTCACAGTCTATCATATCTTATTTCTCAACAGAAATCAAAGATCTTATGTCATTCTTCATATCTTTTAGCTAACTATCATAATAATTTGCGTTCAATTAATTTTATTTTAAATGCATATTTTTACATGAACGTTTTGTTTTCGAGCTAGCTCTTGTAATGTCTCTACTCTACAATTATAATATCATTACATTGCAAATTAAATGAAATTTAATTGAATTCTAAATTATTTTTAGGAGAATACTGTTGCTATTTCATTGTACAAATATCGCCTTTTCGAACATAATCTATCTTCGTCTTTAAATCGATCTATAAAAGGCATCGTCACAGAATAAAGTATATATACTAAGAGGTCTCGGCGAGTGTACGGCCTTCATAAAAGGTCGATAGATAAATGCGTTAACGCCGTTTGTCAACCATAAGACCAACACTGCAACGTCAGCCGGTCAGCTGTTAACGTGCGTTGTGTCGTCATCGCGTGCAGTGAGCCAGTGAAGAACACCGTCAACCACCACCAAGAACGAGATTATTTCGGCCAGATAAATGCAACTGCAAATCCTGTCTTCTCTTCTACTGAGCCACAACACACTTCAACAGCTGAGCTGTGACGTCACAGTCACGTCATGATTCGCTAAAGGCGGGTTCATTTAGAACTCGTTACTTACTAAAACTAATAATATATGGGCACTAACAGCGTAAAGGCCTTCGGAAAGCCATTTTTGAAACGAATGGCCTGGCTTCAAAAGAAATACCACGCCCTTACAGAAAACTGAAACAGCGTATTGCGCTGTTTCGTCCAGTAAGTGAGCTTACCGGAGGCACAACTGCCTACATCTCATTCCCTATCCCCATTCACGTTGCCTTTTCCCGTGGGCTATTCCTTCATCAAAAGGCGCGTGTGTGTCTAT
This sequence comes from Cyclargus thomasi, assembly GCA_026546445.1. Taxonomy (NCBI): domain Eukaryota; kingdom Metazoa; phylum Arthropoda; class Insecta; order Lepidoptera; family Lycaenidae; genus Cyclargus; species Cyclargus thomasi. The sequence continues at coordinate 7,056 of JAOTAV010036755.1, forward strand.
GGGCGATGACAGTGGTTTTCTCCAGATCAAGAATTAGTTGTTACTTTCTTGCTCTGATTTTTAAATCTTTTTGAATTTTAAAGAATGATTAAGCCTGTTAATTAATGACAAGGTATATTCGCTCATGAGTACCTATAGGTAAACCTATGTCAAGTTTTACACTTACTATCATTGACTTATATATATCAATGCTTGCTTTATATAATAAATAGTAGTTGGGGAAATAAATAGACAACAGATTCCATAAAATATTTAATTTTCATACGGTATATAAAGTTTTTAGAAGCTATATAAATTAGGTATGAAAACTTAGTTGGAATGCATAATTTTAAAATGGAATGTAAAAACTTGTTCATTGACAGAGCATTTGCCTCAAGAGATCAATTGTTCTTCTAGTCGAGAAATATCTTAAAAGTACTTCCTAAAAAGAAAACATTTTGCGTGTTTTAGCAGTAAGTGATGAATGAAGATTAGGTTATATTCTTTATATTACTTCTATCGGTATCCGCATTTCTACAATATTTTCATTGTACAACTTAAATTTCATATCGCGATGACGATAGTTTTTGAATTGAGTTTACTAGATGGCGCTTATGCATTTTTTTAAAATAAGAGTTATAACATGGCCTGATAGGAGAAACAAAGTATAATTATATGTACTAGATAAACAGAGTTTGTAAGAAGAATTAAATATTAATTATTACAAAAATACAACGATTCTTCTTAAATTACGCAATTATAAAATGGGTATATTTGTGACATTGAGGTACCTATGTTATGAACAATAAGTTCTACACAAGCACTTTTTATTTTCCTAATTGAATTTTGCAAGTTTTTGAAATTAAACAGATTATAATAAATATTTGTTCTATTTTTAATGGTCTATAACATTTGTTACCTCAGTTGCACCTCGCCCTCACTAAACAATATGGCCAACTATACTTTAGTAAAGCTTTCGTATTTTTCTACATAATCATCTAAATATAGGCTACAAGTGTAAAATACTATTTATTTACAAAATAGGTGGACTCTTCGTTAAATTGTTCAAACACACAACACTCCTTAAGTTACCTGATATTTACAACTCGCTTAATGCTACTAATCTCAATAGAAATCTTACTTTGATTCAATATTACATTGAGTGAGTGCTTATTTTGGGAAAATATTATATGCTTTTAGTTTTTAAGGAGAGGTCCAGTCCAGTTCAAGTCCTGTCCAATTTTTCAACTATTCAAAAAATGGGTAACTTTTTTGTAAAGCGCTTCTCAAGAACTTACGTAGAAAAAACTTAGATGGCTTTTCTACGCAAAAACTAATTTTCCCAAAGAAAGCAATCAGTATCAACTTCGTTTCAGAAACCTAGCAGTGCCTCATTAAAGTATTGCACTAGACAAAATGTTATATAATCTTTTATACGCCAAAAAGTTTGTTGGACTAATTTTTAAAGAAGTCATAACTTAACGTTATAAAATATTTCGTTAACTCTTCTAAATAGGAGTAGGTAGAGATTATATCGGGTACATTAATATAAGGAGGTACAAAAATTCTACGAAACAACTTATATGCACAAATAGACACAATCATAGCGATACAAAACACAAATATGTCCTTTAGAAATAATCTTAGGTCCTACAATTATAATACAAAATGAGTAGTTTAAAAAATTATTCTATTAAAGCATAGATTATAGACTCGACTTTCTACGCTATGGCAGTGAATAGTGTAATGAGGCAGTCTTCGAATTATCATCTATACTTTTACAAAAGTTGGTGTTCTATAATAAAATAAATTATCTAATTGAGATTCATTGGAAATCTTGTACTACTTCGTATATTACACTCGGGTTTCGGCGTCGTCTTCAGTAGTAGACTTCCTGCAATTAAAAAAATAATTAGCACAAATTTATTCTAAGGTTTTTATAAAGGTGTAACAAAACTAGGCGATATAACTAATGAGTTTGTATGTGCCCCTAGCCTAGTCATTTCTAGTAATAGCAGCCCTCACAACATGACTTTCTTTGTTGAGAGAAACCACCCAACACCAACAAAAAAGTTACTCTTTAGGGACACACTGTACACAGCCTAAATTAACTTAGTTTTGTGACACCATGTATAACAAAACAAAGTAAAGTGATAGGTATAATTAAACAAGTCTACATGTATAATATTGTAAGCTACAATGTCCAAAATATTATAAATCAAATATAAGTTTCTGACTCAATGTGAATGCCTTGAGGGCCCGCGTCCATTGCTAATTGTGTCTAGAATCTAGATTACTCTGACATATCTGCAACCGGTAGTGTAAAGCGGAAAACATACTGATCGAAAGCGACTTACGGGAGTGACTGACAGCCGAGATCTAGATAATAACTGTACATTGCAAACTATAAAACGTAAGGGCGCGGACGTTTTGTATGGGATGGCAGTCGCGTCTACCGTAAGTCGCGGACGTTTTTGTATGGGCTGTCAGTCGCGTCCGATTAGTTTGTTTGCAGCTTAACACGACTGTAATATAATTTATCATGGAAATTATCCGTTTTCCGGTCATAGATATATTCATGTCTAATCAAGACCTATCTATAAGATTTTACTTTAACTACTTATTAATTTTTAATATGTTTTCGCATAATTGGAAGCTTTAGGACCAGGGACAAAATTTATTTTGGAATACAAAAAACGAGTATTTTTAACAATCTTAGTCAACCACTTCATCTACTTACAGGTTAGCAAAAAATGCTACGTTTTAAATTCAGACGCTTTTCATTTAATATAGGCAACAATATGCTACGTTATAAGTTTGATAGCAATCTTTAGTTTTAGCGGTGTGTTTAGTGCGGTGAACCGCACAAGACTTTTGTATATGGCTAAGTTGTACGTTCAAATTCTATTGCAATATAACCTGTGCGACCTAACTCGGCACATGACCTTGACAAAGTAATTTTGAAAAATGTAAAAAAAAGATAACATGTTTAGCACAAACTAGCTAATTGCTACCGATACCAGAAGCATTGATATTTTAGCTATTTAGTTGCAATTTTTGGACATTTAGTTATGTATTTTTTTCACTCACTCACACTCACTTTTCCAAAAGGACTTGGTCATGTGCCTAGGTAAGTTGCACAGGTAATAACGATATGAAAAATTACTAGAACTAGCTTACAAAATAAAACAATGTCAACATGCAAAAGGAAAACAATTTACCTCCTCTCTAAGATGATTGCACGTGATTTTGAAGGCGGCAACACCGGTTAGCAAAGCAAAAGATGATTATAATGTGTGTTTCTCATACAACCTCCACCATCTACAGAAAATTACCATCAGGATCTATGAGTTTACATGCATGATGACATATGGAATAAATGTCATAAAACGCATTTAGGTAAGTAGGCAAAAAGAAAACTTTTTGAAATTTTATGACCTGTGCCAATATTTGACAAAATTGACCTGTTAGTTTTTTTTAAATTATTTTTAACATTCTTTAGATGTTTGACATTTAATCTGTGTAAATTAAACGCGTTTTATGCTATAATAATGTAACTGTCGTTCAAAAGTGTCGGTAAGTACAAAAATTATGTTGCAATCGGTGGGTCGACATCATATTTAATGTGTTTTAAATTATATTATTTAAGAAATTCAGAAATTGGTTCTTTACTTTTAATTTGATTTTATTTGTGATTTTACTTGTGAAGAATTCAAAATTGAAATTTGCATGCAACCGTTTACATATTGTTTTGTATAAAAAAAATGCTACTAAACGAAGACTTCCATCAGTCTGTATGATAATTATATTTTAATAAAATAATAATAATTAAACTCACTCGCTCGTTTCTCCCATACTCGCCAGAGGCGCTCCCATCGGTTGGCCGTCCGCTGTTAAAACAAGTATTAATTTATAATATTATTAAGAACATTAGTGAGAGTTTCACGCCAGACGATATGTTTATATAATTTATATATAATATAAACATATCGTTTGGAGCGATATGAAATAAAAAAATAAAAACTATATAACGTCCTTCCCCGGGTGAACTCCATGCTGAATTTCATCAGAATCAGTTCTAACTGACAGACAGTTTTCACATTTATTGGGCGACCCGCTATATCCCACTCGTCGTACATGTTTGTGGTACACTTTACGGGAAAACTATAAAAGCTTTAGGTTTGGGGTTTAGCATAGTAATTTGTGTGTACGTATAGATGTATATAAAAATAAAATAGTGATAATATAATCGATGGTGATAAAAAAAAATATATTGCAATACTAGCGACATCTGTGAGTTAAGATGTGCAACATGTATTCAGAACTATGCATAACTAGTCTGTAAACCAGAATCTTAAAATTTTATAAAAAAATCGGTTTCAGTTGCGGAGTACTTTGGAAAACCCAATGTCCTAGCATTAAGAACCTCGCGACCCCTCATAAAGCTGCACTTTTTCGCTACATCAGTGTAGTTTTTTCAGTAACATTGTCAATTTACCTGCGTGCACATTTTCGGGAACATTTTGTTGCGGCGTCTGTGCAATTCCACGTAAACTTATGTGATCTTCCTCAGCTACATAAAAGCAAAACAAAAACAAAACACATAAGCCAAACGGGTGATATAAAATAAAACGCAAAAACAAAATAACAATTTGCAAAACACAAAAATCTATTTCGCCGCCATTTTGTGATCGTTATATAGAAGTTTTAAAATGGCGCTATGTTTTAAGTTCATAAATAACTTTTATCACTGCAATTACGTTTCTACTTTCGAAAAATCATTTAAATTGAAACTTAGTTTGCTTATGAGAATAATCCATAAACACAAGGTACATTTTTCAATTACAATTACATTAAAAAAGAATAAAACTTTACTTTTAAGTAAAAATAAACGATAAAAAGTGAGAGAAAAGCCAACAACATACAAATAATAAATTAAAATACCTGTATATGGGAATAGATATTTATCGTGAGTGTGATGTTTTTCTGAGCCGTCCGACATTCGATCATTGTACTCGTATCCCTCCATCTTCCTCTGGTAATCGTTCTTGAGCATCGTCGCTATCCCGGAGTCCCGGAAATCTCGAGGGGGGTAGCCGTCGTGATCCCGGGCGGTCACACTCGAGTCCCTGAAGTCCCGGGAACCGTACACGCTGGGGTCGGCGTTTAGGTACTTAGTGGGGCTATAACCGTAGTCGGACGTGCGAGAGGATAGGTATGTTTTGGACCCATATGGGTTAGAAGGCAGGCCGTACATTGGGGATATAGGGTAGCCCGGCTCGTACGGCACCCGTTTGTCTGTGTCGGTGGAGTGTACGCCGTACATTAGCTCGTCCTCCATCACACCGTATCTGAAAATTTTAATGTTAATTTGTAAACTGGATAAAATTAATGCCGGTCTAACGAAAGTTTTCTTTCGATAGTGTCTGTGTACGCTAGCGTAAACGTACTTACCTAATTCTTGATAAATTCGGCCATAAAGCTTTTTTTACGCATGTCAAACTATGATTTGAACGCGCATGCGCCAAAAATTATGGTGGTGAAAGCCGAATATGACAAATGTGACTTCTACAGGGCTAGCATAGCGTTAGTAGAAATACGAAAGTATAAAAAATTATACAGTTTTTCGCGATAAACTAATAGTCCGCCTGGCTCAGGGCGACCAGAAAAAGAAGATTTCTTTCTTATTTCGATTTCTTCCGCCATCGAAAGTGTTCAGTAAAGCATGGCAACTATTATAATTTATGGCACTATTACCGTTGCTATGAAGTTAGTTTCTGTCCTTTGTCGACATTGAAACTTGAGTCGAGGAGAAACACTATGCTCGGATACATATTAGATACATATATAAATATATACCATAGGTAAATGTATAATCTATACCCGCACCGGTTTCGGTGACGGTGGCTGGTCTATGAAACCACAGATATAGGTACACAACAGCCCTCTCTCTTCCTTTACTCTCATGTGTTACACTCAGTAAGGGTGACCGACACGACTGGCGATAGATCAGGCGCAGGACCGACCTTTTATATCCCATCCGACGCATGGATCATCTTACCCGTTAGACAATCATGTGCTCAGCCTGCATTGTCCTAACGAAACTTGGAAATAACATGTTTCCAACGCGGGAATCGAACCCACAACCCCCGGATCAAGAGCCGATCTCCTTCACACTAGACTACTATATGATATTATATCACAAACATACCTATTATCCAGCGGCAGTCTCGTAGCGTCGACTGTGGCTACATACGTGTCGTGTACGTTCTCCAATAGCGCGGGTTTGTGTCGCCTCGTCATGACCACGTCTGAGGTGAGGTCTGGCGTGGGCAGGGTGGGGGACGCCCCCTCCTCTTGAGACCAGCGAACCTCCGCGCGGGAGTTGTCTCCTTAGGACCACAATTTTGGGTTAATTATATCGAATGCAGACAACACTTTATGCTGTACAATTCGTTTATCGATTATCGCGTTAACCGTACATTTTCCCGAGATAAAAAGTATCCTCTCCTTTCCGGGGACTCAAAGTATCTTCAGATCAGAATCTGAAGGTAACATACTTACAGACAAACAGATAAAATCATTTTGCACAGAAGTCGATTATCTTTTACCATTTAGGTCTCTATTTCTTTTTGAGGCAAAGCATAAAACCAAACATAATTTTTGTATTGAAAATACCTTTCCTTTTTATATTTATATATTTTAGTGGAATCGTTTGACGGATTGAATTTGTTGTAACCTATATTTTTTTTGGGGCTTCAATAAGTATCAGTTTGAAACACTTCTAACACTTTATAAAGCACTAGGTGAAGTAACAATATCTTACGGCCTAGGTAGCTATGGAAGAACATTAAAATCACATTTAGATCTCATTTAAGGCCTTCAAAATAGTACCCTAAGAACAATAGTGCCTGCTAAACCCAGAACAGATAACTATAATGATCTTTTTATTAAAAGTAACATATTGCCTGTTCACGACCAGATGAAATATATTCTCTTAAAAGAAAACTTTTTGACAAACATTACTTGAATGAAATACTTCATCATAAGAACACGCGAAGTTCATCTTAATTAAAATACTTTGTTCCGAGATTTTTATAGTTCCACGATTAGTATATTTTAGGTATTTCCAAAGCCGGATGTCATATGGCATACTTTTATAGGGAAACGCCGCCGACATTAACACAATATTCGTGCTAAGCGAGCCATACGTTCTATTTATAAAATGTCTGCATTTGAATCTCTGAGAAGTAAATTCAAAGAAACACGTTTTTAACTGTTGCTTGTCATTTTGGATAATTTATTGTACGATAAAAAGAATTTAAGTAAATTTAAATCTCAAAATGATATTCACTATAGAAACACTAGAAATAAGCACAAGTTAGATTTACCGGACTTAGGCAAGTAAGTAAATCGTTTATGGGTCAATGTATACACCTTTACAATAATATCCTAGAAAACGTTCAAAATCTTTCTATAAATAGGTTAAAAAAAGCCTATAGAAGGCTCTTGTACATAAACGTTATTTTACGACTAATGATTTTATTAACGACAGCACATCCTGGGAGTAGAATGGCTGTGTATAACATTTAAAGTCTTGACTTACAACTGTTATGTAGTTTTGTTTTTCTTTACTTTTTAAAATTATTTTATAAATATCTTACCATAGATTGTAATATATTAAATTAGCTTTAAGACATAATATTGTTATTTTCCACTTTTTTTGGTAAAAAGTGGACCCGTGCGAGTTTCTTGCGCCGGTTCTTCTCGCCGGGTTAGTTCCCGAACCGATGGTAGGCACCGTAGTCTCGACGTTCAAAAAGTGTACTTTAAGTACTGATTTTGAATAAAAAAGATTTTGATTTTGTTTATAAGAGACATACAGAGATAGAGAGAGCATACCTTCTCTGGCATGTCCTGGCCACCGCGGCGGCATATTGAGCGGCGCGCCCTCCGTGATGTTGGGCAGATATCCACCGCCCGCACCGGTCGCTGAACTGCGCTCACCTGTATAATACAAAAGGCAAGACGCGTGTTAAACAAAAGTTATTGAGTAGTACAAGTATAGGCAGCTACACTTCCAGCGATGTGTGACAGGGACGGTCAACACTGTACAGTGCGTCTTTGTCTCAGTTGATATGACCACATAAGGTGGGATCGAGTAGTGCAAGTGTTTGCGGCTACAATTGAATGCAAACTATTAAGATCGGCTACAAGATATATGGAATGAAAAAATATCTCTGAATTCTGTTAAGAAGTAGGCAAGATATTAGCAATTTAAGTTTTCTACACATCTCTTTCCCTCAAAACGTAATTTAGTATGAACTTTGTATACATCTTGTAGACTTAGACGTCACAATCAAAGTACATATTTTTTTTTTTACACATAATATTTTTTTTTTTATATTTCTAAGTTATCCAAAACTTTGAGCACTTTGGCCATAAGATGATGTCGCTTCTCTGACATAAAGGCTCATGTGCAAAATGGCCGTGGTCCGACTACTCACGTGCGGAATGGGCCTGGTGCGACTACTCACTTGCGGAATGGGCGTGGGTCGACTACTCACGTGCGGAATGGGCCTGGTGCGACAACTCACTTGCGGAATGGGCGTGGGTCGACTACTCACGTGCGGAATGGGCGTGGTGCGAGTCGCGGCGGGAGGACTCGTCGTCGTCAGAAGAGTGGCTGGAGGCGAGATCGAGGGAGCGCGCCGAGCCCTCGCTGTCGCTGTCCTCTGTAGCTGTGCCCTCAGCGCGGCTCTTGCGACGAATCCGCTCATCTGGGTGTGCAGTTTAATGAATAAATAATAAACTTCATTCAAATAAAGCACGACTTAATGGCGATATGCCGTTTGACACTTTGTATCGCTTTTATTCAACACAATCTATCGTACGCCTGTATTCGATGAAGTCTGCAGCTCTTCTTCATCCGTATGTTTATTGACACTGTCAAAGTGTCGTCACATAGGCCTTAAATATTTGGCAATGCCTACATCAAGATATTATTGGTTATTCCCGTAAGCCGTAGTCCATAAATAATTGCAAACACAATATAAAACTGGGTTTGTTATATCTAAGGCCTGTTTCACGGCCTACTGTCAAGGTTTCTGTTAGGCTGTCCACAACTTTTTTGATAGATTCTCGACACAAAACCTGTCAAACAAAGTTGTATCTGTCAAATAAATAGACTATCTGTAAGCGGTGAAAAGACCCTAAGTAAAAAAAAATGCTGTATGTAATGAAAGTATTACCGTCCTTCCTGGTTCTCAGCGAGGAGTCGAACCCGCGCAGGTAGGCGGGCATGTCGCTCGCGCTCGTGTTGTAGTTGGACGTCGACGTGCTCGTGTGTCGGAGCTGCCCGTCACTGCGACTGCGGATATGGGGTTGGGTTTATTGGGATTTTACTTTATTTTTATTTAACCGGAAAAAAAATTAATTGTTAATATAAATTAAGCTGAAAGCAATTACATAATGTAATTAAACAATCTTTTTAAAATTGCGTTTAATATAAAGTTTAAACTTAGACACTGGAACATAATATGAAAGAATTAACTGTGATACTTTGCATAAGCAATGATGCTCATGACACATATTTCTTTGAGGAAAAAACTGATAGACTGTTCAATGGACTTACAAAACTTAAAACTTATACAAACGGACAACCATTGTATTTTTGGCAATTAAGCTATTAACGACCAAAGTCACTAATGTAGACGCACCACGACCGAGTACAAACACAGTTTCCCGCCGGGCCGAACGTGGTATTTCGCCAGTCAAGCAAGGCCGTTCGTGCAGCATGCTTCTTTATAAATTATATTATAATTTTTTGTAACCTGTACGGGCTGGAGCTGGTTTTGGCAGTGGATCTCGATGTGGTGGAGCTGGCTGATATCCCGATGTTGCGCATCTGTCGACCCGCCTCCGTGCTGCTGTGGTACGCCAGCGACGACCTGACACGCACGCAATCATGAATATAGCGTACACGGAAGGAATTTCCAGCTTGATAAAATTGAGTGCGTTTTTAATGAGGGCTTTTTTTAAATACAGGTAACTCTATGCTTTGGTTAAAAGCAAATGACGATGTCGTCAATTGCTTATGTAATTGGAACTAACATTCTGAAAATTGACGTTTTGTGCATAAAAGGAAAAAGGTTACAATACCCACAGAAATCGTCCTGTCTTATTATATACTTAGACAGGACAAAATCTGGGGAGTCAGGTAATAAAGAAACTTAATGCAAAACACACGAGGCCATATTTCATATGTATAACATATTAATATCACAGTGATAACTTATTACACAAACAGACATAACCTCAAACTTCACACTAACCTGTTAATTTGTGACAAGTTCTGCGCGCTCGTACTGATGATCACCGAAGTGTCTGCCAGCGGCACTTTCTTGCCCATACATTTCAGCATCGTCCTAAATTGTAAAATTGACAAAAGGTTAATAATTACGTTTCCCACTAAAGAATTTATAATTTTAATGAGTAGGTCACTTTATTTTTGACGCCCCATCGATGGCTTTTTAGGAGGCTAGGACGCTGCCGTCCCCCTAGGATCCTGCGACCCATTATACAAAACCCAGAATAAACAGGCTTATTATTATTAGAGCAGTCAGTCAGCAGTAGTAGTATAGATAATTATAACTAATAGTAAACCTACCTGCGTAGATTATGTCGCACGCGTGCATTGGCGGCAGTTAGCCCAACGGCAGCGGCAACGGCGTGGGCAGCGACGGCGGCAGCGAGCGCAGCGCTGAGCGGGCGGCGACGCGATCCCGCTTCGCTAGCCAGCACGAGCGCGGACGCCCATGCGCCCACCAGCAGCGGTAGACAAACCACGCTCACCGCTAGCAGTAGTCTATAAAGTTTGGAATGAAATATTTTAAAAGGGAGCACAAGCATCAAAAGTACCGACTGCGTCTTACGATAAATATTAATCTAAGAAATCTATTAATCTAAGAAATTATCAAACAAGGCGAAACAAATACCCGCCTTGAATGTGTTCCCTAACTAATGAGAATCATCGCAACGCAAATATTTTGTCGCATAGCCTGCCACAAAGGCGCGGGGACTGCGTCATCGCAGTATTTTTATATCGCAGTTTTAACGTTTCTACTGTCTTATCTCATCTTGCGGGCTGCTGTTCGTCATGTGTGCGTTACGACGACGTGTGTACAAAGTGTATATGTTATTTGTATGCAAAACAACGCAACGGCAACGCTTTGTCGACTAAACGTTGACGCAACGCGCCGTGTGAACGGGCCGTAACATATTAAATTGGCTGACTATAATATACAAATGCATTTATCATATTATGTTATTTTTATTGAAAACTACAAACATAATTATTGTTTGTTTAGTTGGAAACTAACCTCAAATTCCCGAAGCCAACGATGTGATCTCTGACGGTAAAGGCGGCGCGCGTGGCCCCCGCCAGGAATACGAGCGCGGCGGCGGCAAAAACCGCGGCCGGGACCACCACCCACCACACCACTGGTTCGTGACAGCTCACCCAGCAACTGACGGAACGGACAAGAACGGTTAATAAAAATCTAGGAGAGAGTATAATATAATAACCGAGTAGGTCATCTTCATAGAAACGTACCGCTTGCGGCTTGCATGTGTGCGCCCAAGTAATTATCCTAGTATTCTGATCGCAGTGCGGCAACATCGCGATCGACATACGAGGTGTGTTCAAAAAGTATCGCGAATTTTGAATTTTCGCGGGTTACGTATATTCGAATTTCGATTTTTTT
>JAOTAV010036766.1:0-18798 GCA_026546445.1 Cyclargus thomasi
AAGTCCTTCGGGTACTTAGCACAGGGCCAGATTGACGTGGTGTGAAGCGTCCATAGATATTATTATTATATTATTATTATTCTGCGTAGACCTTATTATGTCTCGTTTATCGTATGCAATGGAAAATGGATCGAAAGTTTAAAATTACAGACTTTAAACTTTTGATCCACTTTCCAATTTCAAGAAACTTTCTGATCTGGGTGGGGGAGCGGGATTCGCGGCTCTGGAAGCGTTTTCGGCTTAGGGCGTGATAAATAATTGTTAAGTGCTTCTTGGAATATTTATTTGATAGCTATAGCTGTGCAACGCGGTTTTGTCGGGGTATATTGTGATATTTCACCGAGTAAAATAGTATATATATTAATCCAGGGTGTCTCACTCCGTACTAATTTAAAGTAGGAAGAGATTGTCCTAACTGCGTGTTTTAAACGGATTTCAAACGATTTTTTTATTTCATTAAAAATGAAAATGAAACTTATAGTCTATGTCATAAAGTTGCAATTTATCGGGCCAAAATAATCTGATCTTCGGTTAACGGTGTTGGTGAACAAACGGCCTTACAGTTCTAACTTAATTGCAAAAGTAGTATTATTATTATTAAAGCAACTTTTTCGTATTTCCTGACTCAGTTCATGGGCAAGTAGTCGTCCTGAAACAAAATTTTGTTATTAGTTCAGAATAACTAGAAAATAATTGATAATTATTTGTGTAAATTTTACGCCGTTTGTCCACCAACACTGTCAACGAGATTATTTTAGTCCTATAAAATGCAACTTTATTATCTATGCTATAAGTTTCATTTATCAGCGACATTGATCCATCGTCAATGTCGTTGTCGTCATTAAAAGCGTATATGAAAATGAACCCTGTATTCTATGTCATAAAGTTGCATTTTATCCGGAAATAATATCGTTCTCGGTTGGTGGTGTTGGTAGACAAAAGGCCGACTTTCTTTACATAATCTGCAAAAGTTATCAAAATAATGATTTATCTAATTTTATTAAAAGTATAGATTATTTTGTGTGTTACCTGTTTTTTCTAAGTATTTTTAATTTTATTTGAAAATTATGTACAACATATTTTATTTTATCTTAAAAAAAGTACAAGTGAATACTATCCTTAAGACTTGTGATTTGAACCGGACTGGTCCGAAGCTGAATTTATTTCCAAAATGGAATAACCAGGTCGCAGAAGTCCATAGACCATAATAATTCATGACAAACAATTTCATGTGACATTTATGCAGCGAACATAGAAACTCATTTATGTCTGAATGATTGAATGCTGAAAAATGAAAAACGCCGCGGGCGATACTTGGATCCATTGTGTAGGGAAATGCGAAAGGAATTTTCCTTGGAATATAATTTGGAAGCTTTAATATGAGACCTATGCGACCTACTTCTCAAGCCTATATTGACTCCACTTTGTGCAAACTCTATCTTGAATAAATTTCCGTAATTTATTTACCAGCGCATAGTAGATAAATGCTTTGAAACATTATAACATTAGGGGCCTGTTGCTACACTGCCTGATAAGTATCGGATATTTATCACAATGTGGCTATCATACAACTTCCATCCATACTTCATCCGTCACATATACAACGGATGCCTATATGACATTTATCAGTAAGTGGTGGAAAAGAAAACTGACAGACGTTCCTTAAAAACGTTTCCATAAAACAGTATGCAAAATTGGGAAGCGAAGCGAGCCCTTTAAATCCCACGTAGCTACAAACATGTACGGAGATGCATATTTGTGGTACGCTTTAAGGAGCGTACCACTGCGGAGCGTAGAGCGTAGCCTTGTGGGCAGGACCTTGGTTCGCACTCGAGAGGGTGCTGGTTCGAACTCCGATTATATGACGAGGACTGATAAAGCTTCGCTTTTTCGCTAGTTAGTATACTGATTAGGGTTAGGTGACTGGGTTTTACAAAGAAGGTAGTGACTCCCTGCCTACTGACTTTTCCAAGTTTGGTATTCTGTAAGTATGACATTTTTTTTTATAAATTTTTACAATTCCGGATACATGTAAATACTCATTTTTTTAAGTTTATTTCTATTATTACAGTTGCACATTTCAGCTCATAGATGTAGTTGGTAGTACATTATATTTATTAATAGAACTATCGAAAATAAAGGAACTCTTTTATTTTTAAACACATCTACACCTATTATACTTAAATAAGTTTCCAAAATAACTCTGAAATAAACTATCACTAGCTGTATTTCCGGACCGCTATGCCCTGCAAACCTTCAAAATAAAGCGTATTCCCTCTTAAACGGCCGGCAATGCTCCTGCAACTCTGCTGAAGTCACGAGTGTCTATAGTCGGCGGTAGTTACCTTCCCTTAAGTAACCTGTTGCTCGTTCGCCCCCCTATTTTTCATATATTAAAAAACCCAAACCCAAAGTTTTTAAAGTTTTTCCGTAGCTTATGTGCCACAACTACTACTGAGAGAGATATAGAGGGATCTTTTCGCTCGCTCAATCAGTCTGAACTTTTCACCTGGTTAAAATACCACCATTTCCTTCCTCGAAATAGCTTAGCCGGGGAAATCTCCATAGTGCCGAAACCCGGGGCTTTCGGGTGCAGGTTCAGATGGTTTCCACTCATCTGCAAAATATTCTGGATGAAATAATAATAACCACTCTCGGCTCCATGTCTGGCCCCTTGCTAAGTACTGTGGGAATATGCGTGGTGGACAACTGAAGATCTTCCGATCGGGCAAGGTGTTATGCCCGGCCAGGTCGACGCCCACTTGAAATTGGGTACTGTACAGGAGTGGCTTTTGGAATAACCGCTCTCTGGGCTATGAGTGACTTACCTGGTAGTTCCAAATAGTGTTAAGTTTATATTTATTGTTCTGGGTGCTGTACGGATTGTCCGGGTTTCTATCACCTCTGCTTTCGTTTGAGTCGTCCTCTTTGGATTCGCTATCCGAACCGCGTCTTCGCGTCTGTTTAAATAATATTATACTATTTTATACGTGGTTCAAAGCTAGCAAACTAGCATACGCTTAGCGGCTTTGAACGCGCATATTAATACCATTAAAGCATTTATTAACCAATTAAAATTATTTTAAGACACCTTTACCCGTTTCTACAAACCCAATAAAAGCCGTTCAGTTTCGGTATAGTGATGACAAACATCAAAACAAACAAGCTTTCAAAAATGATATTAAGAGGATATATCAGTTTTTTTCTTTAATGAGAACTTCAAAAATACTGAGTTTGTAAATAGGTACAATTAGTGTGTAAACGTTTTTACGAATTTTTTAGTACAATAAATACTCTTTTCTGTGGTTAAAAATACAATTTTTGTGGTTTTTATTTCTTATACCATTTTTAAATAAAGTGGTTGGCATACGAAACAAAATGAAACAAAAGTGTTGAAACTCCCTAATATTCATTAAGTGCAAAGCCACACTTCTCTGTTGGACTGCGATGCGTTATATAGTCGGAGCATGTCTTTTGCATTGCATTTACTAATTTGTTTATCGTCGTTAAAGTTCTAACACCACGTCACGTTTTGGCTATTTCGTCATTTTGATGCCGTTTTCCAGAAAATCGGAAAACGCATCGTTTAGGTTAATAAGCACGTGTCAGCTAAGAAAAATTTGTACAGTTTTTAAATTGTAAAAATCTATTAGTATGGTGTCTATACAAAATTTAATCAATTGTTTCGCCCTCCTGAAAAGTTGCTTTTCTTGACTTACGTGGTGTTAGAACTTCAACGACGTTATTGCTAAATTTTTGGTAAGCGTTTTGTGAAAAAACTATACAAGGCGTAACAAAAGTAACTTCAAACGTAATTTTAGGGTGTGGATCCGTGATGCTCGTTGTCGTAAGAGAGCCACACTTCGGCACGAATGGGCCGGCCCGACCGGAGTGATACCACGGCCTCAAAGAAAACTTGTGTGAACGGCGTCTTGCTGTGTTTCGTTCAGTGAGTGAGTTACCGGTGGCGCATCTTCCCCAATTCAGCTTTCCTTATTTCCATTCCCTATCCCCTCATAAAAGCCGTCAACGCACTTGCGACTCTTCGGATGTCCCGAGTGTCCATTGGTTGCACGGCAGTTGCTTTCCACCAGGTAAACCGTCTGCTCCCTTTCCCCTCTAAATATCATATAAAAAATAATAAAAAAACCCTTTTTTCGTGTACTGTAAAGTCACGAAAGCAAAAAAGCTTGCCCATACACACTCTAAAGTATAAGCACTTTTTTTGCACCCTGCATAAAAAGTCGTGGCATCGCAACGCTAGCGGACGAGTTACGTGGCCTCTCTCTAAGACTCTAGAACATTTCCTCGTTATTTTCCACAAAGGAATGTTTCTTCACGTCCGCAAACAGGTCTCAGGGGGCTTATTGCCTTCACGTGTACGTTAATTAGTTACTATTTGAGTCCTCTAAAGATACCTAGTACCGACATTGAAAATAGCTGGTTTATTTCAGAAATTGTTAGGTTAGGTTTCGAATGGCACAGAAAATCTAAAATAAATGTATTAAAAAAATTACCAAGGAAGAGCTTGAAACGAACATATATATTGTGTTGCATCTCCTTCTTATAGTTTCAAGCTCTTAGCTAACATGATTGAAGAAATAAGCTATTTCAAATTTCAAGTTCTCTGCCATAGACTCCCTAAAGTTATAATTAGATAAATCTATAATCGAGTTACGATCGAAGTCATAAAAGTACGCTAATCATATTTCTTGGCATATCGAATATAATTTGGTATTTTTATGTTTTCCGCAATCACTGATCGAGTATCACAGATTTTCTCGCTCTACGAAGTTTTGATGACGCCGTGTTTATTTAAGACCGCCGTTCATAAATCGGTTTTCCTTATTTGGAATTCAAATGATCAAAAGTGCGGCCTCTATATGTCACTCTACATAGTGACCTGTGTTCGTTCATTCAGCACGATTATCGTGCACGCGACCACATACTCGTCCGTAGTACTTCATCAACTCGCCGATCAATGGCCAATATAGACGAATATGTATACGGCAGATAGAGGCGAGTATGCCGTATATACAATCGTGTTCACTTATGATTGTGTAGGAGGCTTGCCTATATTCGCCTTTGATCTGTTAGTTGTCACTAAGGACGATTATACGGACGCTTACACGTTGATCGTACCAAATAACGAACAACGAACATCGACGACTATGCCTTTCATATTTAAGCTATAGTGATTTCAGTCAATCTGGTCGACTATTAAACCTCTGTTAAAAATATCATTTCTATACAAATAGCGATTGACAACAAGGTGTGAAGCGGAAAACATACCGATCGGACGCGAGTTACGGACGCGACTGACAGCCGCGATCTAGATAATAATTGTACATTGAAGTATGCAAACTATAAAGCGACTTAATCGCGGACGTTTGTTTTCAGCTTTCAGTGGTCCCTTCGGTGATATCAAATGACATTTTTAAAGAGGGAGATAGTTAAGAGATAGTTTAAGAAGAGCTACACTGTTTGGTACACTATGGAAGAGCCTTCAACATTTGAAATATGAATAATTTTTAATTCAATTTTCTATTTTTTTAATCACTAAACTTACCTTAGCTCTATCTGTAATGCCTCTGAAAATTTAAGGAGAAATAACAAGCTGTTAGAGTTAATATTCGCAATGGAAATAAAGTAACGCACTTACAACAAGGTATGTGCTTTTTCAGCGCTGCTATGTTTATAAGGGTATGCGTAAAGTACGTAAACGGGGGTGGATCATATAAAAGAACGGAACACTAAAAAAATGGCTATCAAAGACAGAAACCTTCAAGTCATAGGTAAAATAGCGAGTTCATAGTCTCCTAGACAATACAAAAAAACAATAAATATACAATAACATAGAATAATATTTAAAAATAATAATCATATTTATATATGTAATTCGTATAAAAAATTACACATGATATATTATATATACTTATAAATTATTATATTCATAAAAGTCCGAAAGCGTGATGGACTGACATTAAAAATAATGTTATATAACTTGAATAAGAAGTTTAGATGAGATCCTAGTTACAAAAAACCTAACATAAGAATTACAAACAAAGGATATGGGCGAAAAGCCTATAGATGACCCTATTTTTTAATTTAAAAAAATGAGGGTGAAGGGGCTCATCAAAGTGTAACATGATTTGACATAGGCTTGAGGGTCTTTAGTTTTTTGACATTACATTTTGAAGACAGCTTATGACATAATGTGGTATTATATTTGATTTCTGTGTGTCGCGACTGCTTGCAGCGAGGGTCGGAAAGTTAAGATTACTGAGAATTTTCTAAAATGACTTCTTTCTTTTTTTTCCCGCTTTCTAAATTTTGCTTAATCTATCAATTCTTTGCCATAAACCTGGCTATAAAACTCGTCTGTCCAGTATTCCAATTTAAACTGATTGCTTTTTTGGCCTGTCCAAATTCTTTTATTCGGCACGTTGAAATAATTAACTGCAGCACCGAAACAGCTGTTGTAAAAAATACTAATTTGTGGGGATTTAAATAAGAAAAGAGAAATCGGTCAGTTAAATTTCATTAAAACAAAAAATTGTTTCCAAATGTTAACGACTTTAACTTTAGCAGTATTTCCGGACCCATACAACCTGAGAACCTTCAAAAAGAGAACGTATTTCCTCTTAAAAGGCCGGCAACGACGTTGCTTACCATTCTGTAACCCGTTTGCCCGTATGTCCTCTTCATTATCTATATACATATAATAATATAAAACAGTAAAATTGGAGTGTCTGTACATTTCATGTTTTTACAAAACAATCAATGGTGCTAAGGAACAGTAATAGAATATATAACAACAAAAAACAATTATTAGGTCTGGGCAACATAAAGAATACTTTTTATTCCGAGAAAATATACGGTTCCTGTGATATACAAATTTTTGGGCAACGAAGTTGCGGGCACCAACTAGTATTTCATAAAAAACGTTACAATGTATGCCGTGAATTATGATAGCAATAAACACAATAAAATATCTGTAGTTTACTTATTTTTGACGACCAAATATAATATTCTTATTTCTTACTTCATAGTCCCTAATAGAAGCTGTCTCATAAAATTTTGTGTCCCTTTTTACGGCACAACTAGTCCCTATGTATAAGAAATAAGTTGTATACTGTTGGTCCATATTATCTTCTATTGCAAATGTTATATATTTAAGTAAGCATTAATTATAATGCTTATTATACTTTATTTAGAAACTGTTTCTAAGTATTGATTTTCTAAATATTCAATTACTTACTAGATAATAAAATATTGAAGCATCTTAACTTCTTTAAATCTTAACAAAAACGACGACCTCTGTGGTGGAGTGGTTGAACACTTTGGTAGCTCACGCCGGGGGTCGCGGGTTCAAATCCCGCCGACGGAACAAAAAAGTTTTTCAAAGCTCCTGGGTCGTGGATGTGTATTAAATATATGTATCATGTAATAAAAACCTTAAATATGTATATAGTGTAAAAGTATTAAATATATTTCAGTTGCCTGGTACCTATAACACAAGTACCTGTACTCACCACGGGGTCAGACTGACGTGGTGTAAAGCGTCCAGAGATATTAAAATCACAGCTTAACTCTCTGTATTAAAATTATGATATATGAAAGTGTATAGCATTATGTATGCCTGTCTTATATACCTCAGAGAGATAACAGCTAAACATACCACTTAATCGATCACTTTTTAAAAACAAGCTAAATGTCCATAAACAGAAAACCCGACTGCAGGAACCATTACAATTTAAACATCAAGTTATGTTTATTTATAGAATGACTTTTTAAACCCCTTCATTTTGAAATCCCAATCAAAATGGGCAAAAAAAAAATTTGGAACCACACAATTTTGACTTCGAAATCCGCCATTTTGATTTTTTATATTTTCAATGTACTGAGTGTCATTTGCGCTATCTAAACAAATCTAACGATATATACATTAAAACCTATTACGCCATTTAGGCTGCAGAGCGTGCCAAACAATAGGGCAGATGCGTATAAAACAAAATTGATTGAATTCAAATTATTATGATAGTAGGCTAAAAGATTTTCAGAATCACGAAAATTCTGCGAATTCTTTCGAGAAATAAATAAGATATTAGAGATTTTATACTTCGTGTATAAAATTATGCAAAAATATACTTACAAGTTGCTCTTTTTTTGTTGATTACCAGTTTTAATTAAGAAAATCAGCTTCAAATATGAAACAAAATAAGGAAAGTTAGAAGCAAAAAATTAAAAATTTAGTTAATTTTATTTCCCATTGCCCTGATTCATTCAACACAGCCTGCAGCAGTGATGATCGTGATATGGCGATTGTCCATACATATAAAGCTGTAAAGTTTGTTTGTTTGAAAGCGCTAATCTCGGGAGCTACATGCCGGAATTGAAAAAATCTTATGTGCTGGTTTCATTTATCGAGGAAAGCTATAGGCTATGTAACAACACGCTACGACAGTCGCGGGCAACAGTTAGTGTATTATAATATGGAAGATTCAGTTCCATCGCAGTTATATAGTATCTGTCGGGACTACTGGGGGGCAACTCTCAGAATGTGAGAAAAAGTTTACACTCGAATAAAAAATCGAATGTGAACTTTATACGAGCGAAACAGTCTGTTGTATTCTCAGCGCTTCACACTCGAAATTTTTCATCCATTTCACAAAATATTTCGAGTTTTCTCACATATTTTTTTCACATCCTGAGAATTGCCCCTGCATACAAAAATTTACCCGATCTAGTTTTCAGCAAAGGCATCCCCTCTTTTCTTCCACAGTTTTCAATTTGTGGAATATATGTTGGACAAAAAGTGCCTATTTGTCCAACACATACCAATGTTAATATTGTTTTTCGCAATGTAAACCTTACTTCCATACTAATTATTAACGAAAGTGTTTCTGTTTATCTGACTGTCTTTATTCACACTCAAACCGCTGAACCGATTTCATTGTAATACATGATCTTATCTCAATTTAGTCCCATTTATGGACATAGGACTTTTGATTCCGAAAAATGCACCGTTCCCGGAGAATAAATTTTGTTGCAACGTACTTTATCAACTAGTATAAAATATACCTTACTTACTAGCCGTGGAGTCTTTCTGAAATGCAATTATTAAATAAGAATATTTTTATATTAGGGGTTGAAAACAAAAGACCTTTAAATATTGCCGATATCCATTTTTTTCAAGGTAATTAGGGGGCAAGCGAGCAGATGGGTATCCCCTGATGGAAAGCAACTGCCGTCGCCATGGACACTCGTGACATTCCAAGAGTCGCAAGTGCATTGCCGGCTTTTTATGAGGGAATAAGAATAGGGATAGGAGGGTTGGGGAAAGTAGGCCACCGGTAAGCTCACACACTGAACGAAACACATCGTTTCTTGCTAGTTTTAATAAAAATACAGACTTAATTTTTGGCGTAACATTAAAATAATTTTAATTTTTAGGGCCTACTCCATAGATATTAAGAAGTGGAGGAAAAATTCCACAGTTTCGATATCAGGCCTGAAGATAAGTAACAGCATTGCCAGATCATTACTAATTCCAGGAAAGAGGGCATTCTAAAGGCCAACGCTCCTGTAACCCTTCTCATATTGTAATACCTATAGGGAACGGTAGGTAACCACCAGGTGACCCTTAAATTTTTGCCCCCCTTAGTTATAAAAAAATATATCGATGAGTAATTACTCTTGTTGACGGAGTTACTTTCTAAAACTCCTAATTTTTTATCAATCCCTAATAAAATAAAATGTTTTGACGAGTAATTACTTTTCTTTGACTTTTTTCACTTCACCATACATTGGGGTGCTACAAAGTTCTCTACATCGGTCTTCATTCGGGTACTCTGTTGATATTTGATTGTTATTCTCATCAGCCACTTTTACGGCACATTTATTGTTATCAAGCTGCAAAGAAAAATAAGTTTATGTTATTAATACTCATTCATACTAACACTGTAAAGTAGTTTTGCCGGCATCTACGATTGCGTTAAATTTGAAAGTATCTTTTGAGAGTAGAGCTCTCTTTCAACCGTCTGTACCAAGTATAAAAGCTGAAAAGTTTGTTTGTTTGAACGCGCTAATCTCAGGAACCATTGGCCGGAATTGAAAAAATAGTTTTTGTTGGTTACTCTATTTATCGAGGAAGGCAAGCTGCGAATCTTTAAAATATATTTTGAACGATGCCTGTTCAAAATATATTATAAAGATTCGCAGGTTCCGTCTTAAATACGTCATCGGAAAACGCGTTTATTAAGCGCTATTCTGCTTCTAGTCACTCCGAGACCGCGATTTTAACTTTTGTACGATTGTGGTCATCAGATCATTAGGTTGTTTTATTTTCCAATACACTTGATTCTGATTATAATAAGATAATTTTTTGTGAGATAGTCTTAGTGCCATTATTTTATTCGATTTAAAAGGGATGCGTGCATCTTATTAATATTCGATCGAAGGCTATAGGCTTCATATCACGCTACGACCAATAGGAGCCGAGCAGTAATCAAAAAATGTTATAAAACCGGGATAATTATAAAGTTTTACACGGACGTAGTCGAGGAAATTATCTAATAGAATAAAATAGAATAGAAGAGGATGAAAAAGCCTTGATTAATAATCTGGAAATGATTTTTACAGTTGCTAATAAAACAGCTGAAATAGAGCGAACAAAACATAACAAAAACGCCGTGCGGGCTTTGTTTCAATGTTAAAACCTTAATTAAATGCTACGTTATGTAGAGTGACTATAGTACACGTTTAAAGTAGGAATTCATTTTATTGGTATGAAGCGGATTGGAGCGTCCGTAGCCTAGTGGGTAAGACCTTGGTTCGCACTCGAGAGGGTGCAGGTTCAAATCCGGGTGGAGGCGTGTACTAGTGAGCCATTTTACGATCTCAAGCACATAATACGGGTGCTCTTTCCCGTGGGAGAGCCATGCTTCGGCACAAATGGACCGGCTCGACCGGAGTAATACCATGGCCTGTATAATATCCCTGTTCCCATTCCCTATATGCCGGCGACGTTCAGAATTAAATAAGAAATATTTTTATTTTTTTATTTATTTTTTTGACACATTCCGCACACGCTCAAGTTTCACCACATTTATGATAAATGTCGGAGAGTCTATACCACATTTTTTATAGATTCTCTATGCACAACCTGTCAAAAAAGTTGTAAATAGCCTATCGGACACCGGGAAATGTCTTAGACACTTTTTATATTTAAAAAAATGGTCACCCTACAGTACATGCAGATAACGGATAATGGAAATTGTATTTGTAGTTTATTTCATTAACGTTATAAATTTATGGATGTGGGCTTAAGAGGATGTATTAATTAAATATTAGTATAATCAAGTTTATTACTATAATGTGATAATTAATATTAAATAAATTGAAATCATTAATTAATAACAATTACCGATTAAGTGCATTTATAAAGGGATATGTGATAGTATTAACCCGCGTCTTTATCCGTGTGGAAGTGATTTATCCCATAGAGGTCAGCTAGTACCCTACAAGTATACGGAACCCTTCGTACGTGAGCCCAACTTGCTCTTGGACTAGTCTATAGACAATATTATTATAGTCAATGTCATTTGGTTACTATGTACAGTAAAAGTAGCAGTACTTTTTGAGTTTATTCGTAACAAACATAGAATACTACAAATATTTTCTCTTCATTAATAGTGTCATCGATGTGTGACATGCCGTGACATAGGGGTAACAAGGTTCTGTTACATCACATTTAAAATTTAAATATTTATGTAATTTATTCTCAAAATTTAAAATGTTATTTTAGTTAAATATTTTTACGTGAAAATTGAAAATTATTTGACGTCACAATAGGAAGGAGGGGTGACTTGTGAAAAGGGGTGGGGGGCTAAAAACCATGAAATTAGTGTGACGTACTTTAACGATGGTAGCATATTAGTAAAAATCCCTAATTGGTAAAAAAACGTTAAAACCTAAAGTTAAAACCTAAAACTTGAGTCTATTTACTTAATTTTTGCAATTCTCTATCATTTCAATGCCAAAAAAATCTTACGCATGAAGTATTTTTTTCGGAGTATATTTTAGAGAAATAACACGAATAGTTTCTTTTTACATCTAGTCTTATCATCCTTTTGTTGTTATTTAAAACCTTTAAAGTTTCTCTACATACAAATGATATTTTGTCTGTTGGCATGGTTATTATAATAGTTTTATTCATAAGTAGACATTCGAACGCTTTCAAAATGAACACCGCGTAATTTGTACTCGAATCAAATGAAACAAAACGCTCCATTCCAAACAATCGTCTATAAATACAGTGAAACTGGCACTAATCGGCGCTTCAAACGCGTTCAAGTTTGCTAACTTTGACAATAAAATTATACAGCTAGATCCCTTCCAGAGTTCTACTATTGTCACCCTACAGAAGCTCTGCAACCTTTTACGCTTAGTGAGAGAAAAAAACCTTTAACATAGTAACAAGCTTAGTGTTAAACAAAATATAAAAGTCTTAGGATAAATGTGTTAACTAATTTTTGCTTTTTAACGCGGCACGGTACGGCACTTTTATTCCGACACGGTAAAATTGGAGAACAAACCGTATATATCATACGAATTGCGTAATGAGTGATGACGCTTTTAATTCAGAAAGCCACATAGCAAAAGCAGTGTATATGTCGAACAAGTAGTGCATCTTTATAGAAAAGGATAGCACGCGATTTGTATGGGTGCGCTGAAGTATCTATACGCCAGTGCTGTACACACACAAAGCTTGCCACCGCTACTAATATTTGGCTCGCTTTTATTACTCTAAGATTAGTTCATGTATGTGTGTGGGTATGTACAGATGTATGATTTATATACTCTGACAAAGTCTACATACCTACCTGCAAGGTCCATGATACATCCGTTCTCTGACGTGTCACGGTAAATTATATAAACCATACAAATGTCTCCTTTTTGGATGTCGGTTAAAAACGACTTATAAGAGTACAATAGACCAACTTACACATTTTATGGCACGGAGGAAGATTGGACTAGCATCAGGTAACAGCGATAGGACCTAGAAATAATTGTTGTTTTCGATTCTACAAATCAATTTTCATACGTCACTCGGACTTAGTGAATTAAACATCTATTTTTTACAAAAATTTTAAGTATTTGTTGACTTTACTTCAAAATATTTCTTTTATGTTTCGCGCGGTGAGAAAGTACGCGACACACAATAAATCAAATAAAACCTATTATCAAAACTATAGGTTTCATTTTGCTCTACGTCACTACATGGCAGCGGCATCATGGGCAGCTAGACCAATGTCATTTGAAAAGGAAACTTATTGCTTATGTTGTAAAGTGACATTTTATTTGATTTTTGTGTCAATGGTTATTTATAGCGGGGATCGGAATGTTCACTTAAACCTTTTAAAATATGATACTTTAAAATTTTATGTAGCATATAATAATAGATATTTAAATAAATGAATCTATAAAAGCATACAATATAAATAAATAGCGGGATACTTTCTTCATCAAAAACTACTTACAAATAAAGGTACAAATACTCTCATTTTCTACCAAATTCGTGGCGACTTTGTGACACAGTACATAAATTTCAGTATAAACAATTTCAATCGAAGTGTACTCAGTCGGAACCCGATTCTAAGCCGTGAAATTGGCTTTGTATTCGTTGTCAATAAATTTCATTGCACTTTACCTTCATACAATATTGAGGTAGAAAGTCACTTTTATATTTCGCTGCGGGATGCACATGCCGTGGGAGAGATTTGCCACAAGTGGGGCGGTTTGACTAGAGAAAAATCACGGTCTTACAGAAATTCGCTTGAAAAATGCTTTGGCAAGTTTACCGACTCAACTCCCTAAATCTCATTCCCTATCCGTATTCTGTTGTCCTAAAGCTAAAATGCCGGTATTTACAAAAAGTACTTTTATGAGTTATGAGGAAAAAAACATCGAAATTTTTCTAAGGGCTTGGTACTTCATAACGGCATTATTAATTTTAATAACTCGATGACTATATAAGCTACAAAAATGTTGGTAATATACGTCGATAGAGCGTTTTTTCCGATTATGATGGCATCGAAATGTAAAAATCGACCGGATGTTGGTTACAAGCTTGAGGACGGCAGTATTCCTGTAGCCTATTCCTACGCCTGATGATAACTTTGTCAAAACCGGTCGTGTATTTATTAGAAATCTAAGAAAATATAGTAGAAACAGTGCAAAAAAATTTCATTGAGTATGTCTATTCTTTCATTAAATCAACAAACTTTTAACTGTTGCTTTGCATCAGGTAATCAAACGGGTCACTTGCCCGTTTTTTTTAATTTTACATTTTACATTCACTTACATTTTACAAATTTATAACAAATACACGACCGGTTCCGACAAAGTCATCATCAGGTTGATAATTACTTTGTCGAAACGAAAAAAGTGTGTTTCATTAAGGTTGAACATGAATTACCACAATGAACCAACAGTACAATTAATTAGATATAACAATTCTCTTGTCAATAAAATACTAAAAATACCCCTCAGTTATTCATGTTCTATCTACATCTCAGTCTCTAGTCGTCTGCGGGGTCAAGGACTTTTCCTTTTATATCTTTTCTATGAATTCTCACTACACACATGCGAAGTTTATTCGGTAGAATTCGCTTTACGAGCTCCAAACACGAAAATATTCCGTCATACGCATCAGCTAAAGGAAATCGACGCCAAGGACATAGTAAAAGTTATTCACAAATATTAGTTAAGTAGTCTTTACAAATATAATAAAGTATATATAAACTTTTTATAAACGAGCATCATAAAAGTGAAAATAAAATACCAATGAAATAAATAAAAATATATATTCAGCGTTTTCTCACTTTGTATTCCATCATTTTATCAAAATTTCATTCGTTTCATTATAATCTTCTTATCCTATATTCTTAAATTAATCTCTCTTTTATGTACAAAGGTCTGCGTAAAAATAAATTACTTCTTTGGAATGTGAAGACAGTCTTTGGTAAATTTGCTTTGGGATTTAATTTACTGGGGGTCGCACTTTCGTAGCGAAACTCCCTATCACGTTGCCCGGTGGGAAGTAATTTGCGACAACGTAGATTTGGCCCTCCTTGGTTTTAGCGACACCGACACCCAGCTCTTTGGTGTCCTCCCACACCACTTGTGAGAAGTGTCCGGAACCCAAATTGTCCGGTTCCCGTCCGAAAGAGTGGTCCTTGATTTCACTATACCATTTCTCCACAGGATCTCGTCCGGATAAAGAAAAGTTAGGGTCAGTAGACCAAGCGTAAAATATATTTTCACCGTACTCGTTCTGATCTCTGTGCTCTACCTTTCCTCTTTTTGCGATGGTCTTCGCCCATTCTTCTGCATATTTGTTGAGTTCTTTCTTAATTCTCAAAGGCGGAACTCGGTGTTTCTGTCTGAACTCGTTGTGAGCTTGTAAGAATTCTTCCTCGAATTTGTCACTAGTGATAGAGGTCGATTTGAATTTCGCTACCAAATCGGAAGCGATTTCGCTGAAGTTCTTGCTGTTTCGGTTCGGCGACGGTGGCGCTAGGTTATTGTTGGAACCTCGCGGAGTAATAGAGTTGCTTACGGTCAACGATGACCTGAACTGGAAGGCCCCTGGTGGTGGAACATTCTTGACGAACTGGTTGCTGTAGTTACCCGGTGGGTAGTAGTTGGCAACCACGTAGAGTTTACCGGACTTGCTCTTTGCACTGCCTACACCGAGCTCTCTGGTATTCTTCCAAATCATTTGAGTGAAGTGACCGCAGTTCAAGATTTCAGGCTCCTTGCCAAACGAGAAATCGTTTATTTCGTTGTACCAGCGATCGACGCAATCTTTTGGTGTGATCTTGACGTTCGGATCGGGAGACCAGCCGCAGTAAATACTCTCTCCGTAGTCTTGATTGACGCTGTAGGACATAGCATCTTTTTTCGCGAGCTCTTCTGCCCATTTCTGACTGACTTTGCAGATGTCTTTGCTGAGTACTAGTGGGGGTACACCATGTTCCTGTCGGTATTCGTTGTGTGCCTCTAAGGCCTCTTTTTCGAAATCACTCGACTTTGATCTGAAGATTTTACTCTGAAACAAAGAGATAATGTGTTACTCGGTGACTCCACAGAAAGCACTTACAACACAATTATTATTTAATTTATTAAACTTTAAACTATTTACGCAAATTACTTTATTGTTTGCTGTTTTCTAAACGAAGTGTTTTTGTGATTTGATAAAATAATTCTCATAAATGAATGGTTGGTAAAATATTTCTGGAGGACTAAAGGATGAAAGTGTAATTATTGAATTAATAGGAACCTATCAATTGTGTAATGATGTACTATTTGAACGGAGGTAATAGAAATTGAATTATTTAATATTATTCATGATGTAATTATTATTATTATTATTATTATTGAGGCGATAGAGGATAAAAATTTTTAAAGCAGGTTATTATGATACGGGTCAATAATATACATAACGTGTTGACCTTACAGACATTGTCCTGCCAAGCTATTTTGTGAATCTAAACCATTCTCAGATCCCCTTGAATACACACAAAACATTTTATCAAAATCAGTCCAGTCGTTTAAGAGAAGTTCAGTGACATACACACTCACAGAAGAATTATATATATTAAGATGTACTAGCGGACCTGACAGACGTAATTACCCCGCTGGTAATGTAAGTCCCAATAAATACAAAAATTTTTTTTTTATCCAAATCGGTCCTGTCTTTCTTATCCAAATCGGTTCTTGAGATATAGCAGACTATATCTCAAGAAAATATTTGAATAAAGACTTTGATGTCTATCATCGAACGAATAGTTAACGGGAACTCCGTTTTTACTAATTTAAAAATAATGAATAATCCTTCTGACGCATGCAGGAAAAATTATGTCATGCCGACAATAAAGCGATAAATATATCCAAGATTAGAACACAATATAGTTAAGGTTTTTACAGCAGTGATAGCGATAGAAAAATATTTTTCTGTGTAATTTGTGAGTAACACGTGAATATCGTTTCCTGATTGCTAATCTTTCGTTTCCGTGAAAATAAGATTAGATTTTCACACTAGGATTGCTGAGGATCCCGCTTTCTCTTCCTCATAATGAGGAATTTCCGATTTTGGGTTCCTCAAGCGTTACCGCATCCTCATAAAAAAATCTTCCGCTATCGCTTCTTAATAATTTATAAGGAACTTTTTTGTGTGTATGTTATGTATATTAATGAACTCATTCTCAACTGCTGTACCGATTTTGATGATTCTGTAATTATATTACTTTGAGAATAGTTACGATTCAAAGTTTTACTAACCGGAGAATGCCATTTTACTTATTTTTGTGTACAGAGCGGCTATTAGGTGGCGTTTGCTAGTATCCATAATTTCCTATCATCCTCTTCTTCATCCGCATCTTTGGTACAGAGCTAACTCTGTACCAAATTTTAGCTCTCTGAGTTCATGGGAAGTAGAAGTTCTATTTTGATGTTCATGAGTGAGTGTTTGTCGAAAATGCGCAACTTTGGTAAGCGATAGCAAAGTCTTCAGAACTAAATAGGTCATTTGGTTGCATGGCATTACAGGCTTGAAATTTCGGATTTCAAGTATGTGTCGTGAGTTTATTAGGGGAGAAAATTTCAGCTTTCTTGTATTATCCAGAGTTATAATATCAGTGAGTAAGTAATTGGTGACCCAACTTTCGTAATCAGTCCGAAGCAGTTGCTTTCCATCAGGTAACCTGTCAGCTCGCTTACCCCTATCAAAAGACAAAGAAAGTGTGTCTGTCTATTATCTCTTTACGCCCAAACTGCTCAACCGATTTTGCTGAAATTTGCTATGGAGGTAATTTGAGCTCCGGGAAAGGACATAGCATAACTGTTATCCCGCAATATGTACGGTTCCAGCGCGATAAACGAATTTTGGCGCAACCGAGTTGCGGACATCATCCAGTATATTGCATGTTTATTTTTAAAAAATTCTAGAATCCGATGAATAATAATTTTAGTCATGAAAAGATAATCCAGGATTAAAATATTTATACTGATTGCTGACTGTCTGCTTGTAAAATAGAATTGTTGAAATCGATAACCTATCAATAAATTCAAGGGCGCAAGCGTACAAATTGCTTTCTTCAGGTGATACCGGATAACTAGTTAGTTAACATTCCGATCTTGGCTGCCAGCAGCCGGTACACACAAAAAATCAAATGAAATTCCACTTTATAACATGAGCAATAGGTTTCATTCTCTAATGACTTTGATCTAACTGCCCCCGTGCGTAGAGCAAAATTAAGTCTAAATCTTATACCATAAAGTTTTCTCACGATATTTAGGGGGCAAGCGAGCAGACGGGTTACCTAATGGAAAGCAACTGCCGTCGCACATGGATACTCGTGACATCCAAAGAGTCGCAAGTGCATTGCCTGTCCTTTTGAGAGAATAGATAATGGAAAATAGGGAAGTTGGGCCACCGGTAAACTCACTCACTGAACGAAACACAGCACAACGCCGTTTCACGCTAGTTTTCTGCGTGGCCGTAATATCACTCCAGTCGAGTCTGCCCGTTTGTGCCAAAGCATGGCTCTCCCATGGCAAGAGTGGTGTATTATTTATTCGACGACCTCTGTGGCTCAGTTGGTAAGCGCGGTGGTAGCTTACGCCGGGGGTCGCGGGTTCGAATCCCGCCGATGGAGCAAGTTTTTCAATGTTCCTGGGTCTTGGATGTGTATTAAATATATGTATCATATAATAAAAATCTTAAATATG
>JAOTAV010036787.1:0-18792 GCA_026546445.1 Cyclargus thomasi
CGACAGCTGAAATGTATCACGTGGGCTTCGGCCTGACCGAGTATAACACCTCTCTCGGTCGGAAGATCTTCCTTTAGGGTTACATAAATGGTTTCAAAAATGTTCATTTTAATCACTGAGCTATTGCTGACATTGTGTGTGTGTGTGTGTGTGTGTGACGAATGTGGATAGGGTCTTGCAGTCGATCACAGAGTAATAGCAGAATACGATATGCACAGAAGCGCATATTCGACTAATTGTCCGTGGCTGGCGTCTATGGATGCTGTAGTTTATCTCTCTGCGGCCCTCTTTGTCTATCTTGCTGTAGAGAGAAATACTTTCTCGGTCGCTATTTTATTTCGTATCCCAAACTTAATGGAAAGTTGGTCACCCTATCGTTAATTGTATATATATGTGTGTGTGTCTGTTCCTTGTAAAGTTATCAGCATTATATCTCCACCTTAACTCGGCGAGCGTTCGCATTTTGGCGGGCTTCTCTCTCGGCTAATTGGACGATTCGGGGAAACTTCTCGAAACGAACGAACAGATTAAAGTTATACTATAGTCTATACAAGCATTTACCCGTAGCGTCGCTCGAATAAAATTCGAAAATCGCCTAAAAATACGATTATTTTATTAATATTATTAACTCCCTATCCTTCCAACTAAGCCTATGCCAAAATTCAACTCTATAGGTTACTTCCTTAGAGCATGAAAGGAGAACATACAAATAAACACACTTCCCGCAGCTTTGCCTGCGTGGCAATTGTTTTTTACAACGGCCGCATTTCGGAATAAAAAGTTTTATATAATTTCAGTCAGCTAAAACCCACCCATCTGTACGTCAAATATCAGCAGCATATTCGTTCAGCAGTTTCGAATGATTGGCCGTCAAACATATTATACTAACTTCAAATTATAATATTGTTAACTAGCTCTTGTCCGCGACTACGTCAGCGTTAAACTTTATAAATTATCCCGTTTTTAAATTTTTATTACACAAAAATATATTTTAAAATTTCGGCCTGTTGTTTTTAGGAACTACTGAGATTAGCGTGTTTAAACAAACTCTTCAGCTTTATATGTTTATATCTATATTATAATAATATAGATAGTATTAGAAAAAAAATAATAAATTTACGAATGAAGGAAAATATTAAAATGCAAAATCCCATACCGGATTTTGTCATGTTTCCGAGAAATTGTAATAATTCATACAATTTGCATGTATAATAAATGTTATTTTTTGCAATCTTAATAAGAATATTTAATATCACCTGTCTTATTAGAATTAACATACAAAATATGTACATACATATTATGATTATGTCGTTTCTGTATAACTCGTGATAAAATCTAAACTCGTGATAAAACCTTCTCGTTTTGGCAGATACATATAGAGTACATACATATAGAGTACATACATACTATGGTAGAAAAAGTAGATTAGTTGATGCTCGCAAATGCGTGCCAAAATTTGTTTATCGCACTAGAGCCGTACATTTTTCCGCTTTGAAAATTTCCTGAGTCCATTGAGCTCAAAGGGCATCTCCATACCAAATTTAAGCAAAATCGATTCAGCCGTTTTGGCGTGAAGAGGGAACGGATAGACAGACACACTTTTACAGTATGGATAGAGAAGTATGAATTAATTGTACGGCCGTTCACGGCCTCAACTTAATTATAGATTAACGCAACAATTAGTTGTTAATGACTAAATTTTCCTCTCGCCGCAGGATGTTGTGTATAATATGTATATGTATATTGTTATTGTGTATAATACAGTCTAAACCGCGACCGTTATATAAGGCGCTAGTTAGCGGGGTTTTCCCCGTGTGTATGTAATTATGTTACATATTATACAATTATAGCTCGGCCGAGGATATGAAAAAATACTCTGCAGCCGTCTGGCAGTATTTTTTTTCTTTTTATTTATTTATTTTATTGAAAAGTAGCCTTTGTTACTCCTCCATCTTCTTGTATACGTCAATGCCAAAAATCAAGTCGATTAGATGCTTTATTAGGAAATAAAGAAGAGATAAAAAACGCACTTCCGTATTTTATAATATTAGTATGGAATCATGGATTGAATATTGACTATCAATCAATATAATACTCTTTATTCTGCGTTAAACTTTGACCAAGATCAACGCAAGAGCGTTTCGCCGTTTGCCCACCGACGCCGTCGATCGAGAACGAGATTATTTCGGCCGGACAAAATGCCACTGTATGACAATGGTGGTAGGTTTTATTTTCCTTACGCAATTAATGACGACGACTGTATGGACGATGGAGCAATGTCGCTAGAAAATGAAACTTATAGCCTAGAGCATGAAGTTGCATTATTTTATCGGTCCGAAATAATCTGGTTGTCGGATGACGGTGTTGGTGGACAAACGGCGTTTGACTTTACTCCGAGGCACAATGGAGTATGGACAGAACGACAGTGACCCGACTTATAGAGTTTTCGAAATTTGGAGGTTTGACTGTAATGTCTTGCCGAAAGCGTAGTAGTCTCTACTAACCATTCCGTCCTTTGAAGTACCTAAATGACTTGTGTTACGGGAAAGTGGAAATATAATATTTAATACTATTATACTATGACTGACCCGGCAAACGTTGTTTTGCCATATAAATAATTTAGGGGGATGAAAAATAGATGGCCGATTCTCATAGATACCGGATAAGCACAAAAAATTTCATAGAAATCGGTCAAGCCGTTTCGGAGGAGTATGGCTACGAAAACTGTGACACGAGAATTTTATATACTAGATATACCACATATTTAGGATTTTTATCATAATATGATACACATATATAATACACGTCCAAGACCCAGGAACATTGGAAAACTTGTTCCGTCGACGGGATTCGAACTCGTGACCCCCGGCTTAAGCTACCAACTGAGCCACAGAAGTCGTCAATACTATTCGTTGTGTCTATTCTGCCCCAGGCTAACGTCGATAGCCGATAAATATTTTTTTATCTGTCCGTCCGTCCCTGTCCCCGCGTCGGCCCCGGGGTGTCGGTGTCCCCGAGGTGAGGGGGGGGGGGGATCTCCCCGCCGTCCCCGAGCCGGGAAGGTCGGCCACATATCGATTATTGGGCCGGGGTATCGCCGGCCGATTAACGACCGCGTAAACAGCGATCCGCTCGCTCGGTGCGGGTATAGTGGCCAAACCAAACAAGGCGGTAGCGGTCTTTCATCGTATGTTTTGTCCTTTCTTTTAGGCATTATGGGGGAAATTTAAAGAGATCCACTTGACGGATCTACGTCATTTGGTCGGAATAAGTCTATTCCATGTAAGTTGTGATCTGTCGGCTGAGTTTGACTTATCCCGACCAAATTACTAAGATCCACGATCTGTATATGTTTAAACATCTCCGATTGTACAAACAGCGATTGACCAACAAGAAAGTGACAATACGGCAGTTTTGCTGTCGATCGCGGTTTCCAAAGGAGGCATACAAGAACATATTCGTCTATTTACGTGAAAGCAGCCGCGGGCTTAATATTCGCATTGTTTACAGGGGCCATACTCCGAAATGAACGAATCCAATGGTGCGTACTTATAAACTCGAAATGACGTTGTTACAGTAGGCCGGAACTATTCGGTAAAGTCTGAACATTTCTAAGTACCGTCAGAGAGTAGAGGCCCAGAATTGAAAGTTGACTTGACATTCGGTTCGGTGTAACCGCTTGCCGCACGGCGCCGACCGCGTCTCGGCTCTCGCGTCTGTCGCCAACTTTCACCTGTCCCGGTGTATTAGACCGTGACGCCGTCTGTCCACCGCACGCCGTCAACCGAGGACGAGATTATTTCGACCGGGTTTCAAGTTCTAGCGACGCTGCTCTATCGTCAATTTCGTCGCCGTCAGTAGTAGTAGCGTAGAGGAAAACGAAACCTGTTGTCGTACGGTGAAACTTTATTGGGCCGAAATAGTCTCGTTGACGGCGACGGCGTGCGGTGGACAAACGGCCTCACCGGATAGACGTAGGGCTGTCTTGTGATATTTACAGCGATTGCTAAATTATAAACCTACTTAGGGACACCTCCATACAAGCTGGACCACTTGGAGTTGTGCCGAGGTATAACTTAGCTCTGAATCCTTTAGAGACTAATATATTCACGTGGAGTGCTCAAAGTAACTGTTCAGAATCATTCCACCTGCTTGTCGCCTACGCGGAAAATTTACCACCCACATCATCTTTCAGCTACGCGCACTTAGCCAAAAACCTAGAATACTTTATTTTCTGCGTGTTCTATTGTCATGCGACGGATACGTATATCCATTAAACGTATTGCACCCTTGGAATTGGTTTTCTATGTGTTTGTATTTCGATTTCCCGGGTTCAATTTGGCCTGTTGGCGTACGCGCTCAAATATTCATGGACGCCTGTCGACTGCTGGCTGGCAATACGTTGGTCGGTTCGTATGAGAGATTTTATACCTAAGTACCCAAGAGTGTACTCGTGATTGCTTCTGCAGATCGCAGAGTAGGTATTGAAGCACAGAGCTGTGGAAATATTTTTATTGTGTGCGTCCGTGGCCTAGTGGCTATAGACCTTTTGTTTGCACTTGGAAATCACCCATATGGTTGCCCAAGCGCATCTAGCATTCTGACAGCATAGTCGGCCTAGTCCAGAAGATTAAAATAGCTCAATAAGTCTGGGACCGTCCATGTTGGAGTTTCCTCGCGGCGTTATCCTTCACCGTACGAGCAACCGTACTTGAGATATAAAATATCGCTCTAGAATAGGGTAAGATGAGAATAATATTAATAAATAAAAGAGGAGAGCGTCGTACGGTGCGCAGTGTGATTTTATAAAATAAAAAAGTGGCCGCGTCTTCTCCCGTACGTGTCTCGTGTTCAGCGCTTCAGCGCGGGGCTGCGATTTCAAATATCGAATGCATTCGCCGAGCGCCAGCCGTGAACCGACTTCCGAAGAGAGGGTTGGCACAAATGGACGATATTTAGGGCCTATTTTACTACTTCTCGATAAGTGCCGTATAGTTTATCAACTTTCGATCTGCCAGATTAAGTCTGCAGAATCTGTTAAAGTTGTATTTAGCATATATCAAGAAGCGGTGAAGCAGGCCTTTAGCCTTGCGAAATTTTGGTGAAATATTCGTGAATGTCTGGGGATTGATGGTTAGGATAACTTTTTTTGCTGCAACAGCTGTTAGAGGCTTAAAACAGACACAAAAACTGTCAAGTGCTAGCCCTATCTCGCTTATTCCATTCCGCTTAGATTTTACACCGACTAGCTAGTGCGGTATCTGCGCCCGGGGATTCCGTTGTACATTGCAACCGAATAATCTATACTAATATAATATAAGCTGAAGAGTTTGTTTGTTTGAACGCGCTAATTTCAGGAATTCCTGGCCGGAATTGAAAAAATATTTTTTTGTTGGTTATCCATTTATCGAGAAAGGATATAGGCTATATAACATCACCCTACGACCAACAGGAGCCCAGCAGGGTTTAAAAGTTTGTATGAAACAATAAATTTTCATGCGGACGTAGTCGCGGACAACAGCTAGTATAAAATTCATTCTCACAGTGTAGGAGCTATACGGTAGGGTCAAGTCAGAGGAGAAACCTGAATTGGCTAGTTAACAGGGTTGCCACTGTCATTTAAATTTGTTGCTAATAAATTCGCAAACTGTCTTTGTCTGTCAAGTAGGCCTTTTATAGTGGTGCACTTAAATATTTTTTGATACTCCTTACTATTATAATTTCTATCCCTTGATAGAATAATTGCTGTATTTCTCAACCATAATCTATAAAAAATGACAGTCTTCTTAGACTTCGGAGTTATTTTACTATATAT
Organism: Cyclargus thomasi; assembly: GCA_026546445.1. Classification (NCBI taxonomy): domain Eukaryota; kingdom Metazoa; phylum Arthropoda; class Insecta; order Lepidoptera; family Lycaenidae; genus Cyclargus; species Cyclargus thomasi. Next base: position 5,816 of record JAOTAV010036787.1, read on the forward strand.
TATAGGCATAGAAACCCATTAAAATATTTATCAAAATTGGTTAAACCAATGCTGAAGAAATAGTGGCACTGAAAGGAAATGCGATTAAAGAAAATGTGCATTTTTTTCGTTTAATGTTTTTTAATCCTTCCAATGCCATGAAAAATATAGAATTGTTGGTCACCGGTGACACAGTGACGCTGATAAAATTATGTGTGTGGTCTACATTTAATTTTGTTGACGAATCATTGATACAATAATTAATATGTATATTGTATTTTTGGCTTATCGGCGTTTTGCATTGTGGCACAAAGTAAACATTCCGCTACGTCGGCGGCGCTAAATGTGATGATGACAAATTATAATGTGGCGGGTGTAGCATGATGTAGTCGTGTCGAACTGGGATTTGTGACGATAACGATGACCTTGTTACGAATAATATTACTACCGTCAACGTGAGGTCGGTAATGTAAATCGTTATTAGGCACGGATTGAAAAATGGAGAATGGGTCGTAGTCGGATAATACATAAACCAAAATCGGTTGACTAACACGACCTGTATTAGTGTCGATGTTGGTCTATGCATTTCTATAGAAAATTAATTTATAGATTACTGACGAGTGATGTGGTTTGTAAAGATTCGATATATTTTTTTTTGTCCCTGTTACCTATGGTTACCTATGGTCGGTCGATTGGTAGAAAATGCCCTATGGCATTAAGTCCACCGTTGTACATAGTGCATTAAGTGTTAAATATTTTTTTAAATTTATGACACGAGTAGATGACATGATAGCTAAAAATTAAAATATACACGTTTTTTCGACAAATGCAGATTCTATGTGAAAAACGTAGATTCTATGTACAGGTACAGCTAGATATATGATCGACTAGGAATTTTTGTTGTCGGATTTTAAAAGTTTTGTAAAAAAAAATTTATGAAAAGGAAACAAATTGTCGAGTGTTGTAAAATGTTAATTATCTGATTATAATAATTATTAAAGACCTAAGTGGCCTTCAATAACTATTATTCAATAATCGCATGAAAACTTTGCACTATCCTGTCTTTAGCCGAGATTTAATTTTTCTCAAAACAATATTTATCGAAGTCGATGTAGTGTTTTAAGTGTGAAGAGGTGAATCAGACACACTTGCATTTTTTTACCGTAATTGTATATTTTATTCACATATTAATCGACAGAAAAGGTTCAGGCTGTGCTCTTTAAATTAATATGATAATATAGTGTGTGCCTAATGGCGGTCTGCCATGTGTGTGACGGTGTGGCGCACATTAGTGATTTATCGTGTTATTAACGTCACCGCGCGGCATGCTGCGTCAGCAGACAGCATCGATCACTATATTATGTACCGTTACACTCTATAATACTAACATTCATACATCCGACAAAAAATTTATCCCCTTATTCATAAAAATATTTAAACAATGTTCAGCTAATCAAGATTCGAAGTCCCATTCTGAAATATTGAAAACGTCACACAACAGAGAGGGACAGCGAATCTTGGTTATAGCTAATCCAACACTGTTTTAATTATATTTTTTTTTCGTTAATTATGCTAAAATATGATAATTTAAAGAATTTTATGTTAAGGATTTCCGCAAAGTAAATTCAGATTCTATTAACTAATTAGAATAGGTTGGACAAAATTTGTTATGCTGTATAATAGATGCCAATTTATATCTCGAAACACATTTTTCCGTTCCGTAGGTTAAAAGATATAGCGAAAGACAACGGCGAGCCACTGTTTAATAACTCAGTAATCAACAGGAAGTATTAACTATGAACCATGCAAATTAAAATCATAAATGGACACGTCACACTTCATCATATAATACCGAAGTCCATGGTAATGACGGATGTTTATCTTTTCTTGAGATTACAAGCCAAATATATTAATGGGAAATTATGGTCTTAGCTGAAAGATTTCTAGTTAAGTTTCCTCACTGGGAAATTTAATTTCGTAATGATTAACGATTCAACCCGTCTGAAGTCGTTAAAGTCGCCTCGCAAAACGGTTTTCCTGCCTAGTGCCTACTGCCTACGCACACACACACACACACACACTCACACTCACTAGACAGTGTTCTAAGTCGTGACTATAGCTGTGTCGTATGTGACCCCACTTCGAGAAAACGAGAGCGCGGACTTTGAACTTTTCCTTACTCGGCGAGTAGGTAGGGCTGTCGACGAACAGTTTCTTTTTTTTTTATTTCCGAGCGAGCGAGATTATTCAATTGTGGATGGAGGTCAGATTAGGCAAAGATGACGCTTTGGAGTAACCTTTTATTTTTGGGACAGTTCTATCGTTTGTCTAGATTCTAGACTAATGATAATCTAGACTCTAGAAGAAAATGTTAGTAGCTGTTAAGCCGCCAATTCCCTTTAGCTTTATCTTTTGTAACTTTTGTATTTCAATTTTATGTGAAAAAAATAATATTTTTTATGTTATAACTTATTTTTAATTCGTGTAATTTTATGACCAAAACAGATTTTTTCTTAGCGCGTTGCCAGCCCTAAGTATTTGTCGAGCGCCTCGACGTGCGAATGCGTTGAATGGCGGATCCTCGAGTGTGGCTAAATCGCGTAGCAACATCGGTCAGACAATACACTAGTATTAAGTATAGTACCATCGCGACCGGTCCCCGCATTGTACAATCGCGAACGAATAACGCGTGTACAGTCGCGAGGTAATTAGAAGTTTCCGTAGAATTGTACGTTAATGTCAAAATTGGTCATCACTAATAGGTACGAAAGAACTAAAAGGGCTTGTTACACCGCTTGCAGATAGTCTATCCACAACTTTATTTAACAGATTTTGTATGGAGAATCTGTAAGAAAAGTTGTAGATAGCCTAACAGAAACTTAATCAGTAAGCGGTGAAACAGGTCTTAACTGGAATAGTCTTGTGCTGTTAGTAAGCTAACAAAAGTATGTGTACATTCGCGAAAACTGGTGATATTCTTGTGTAGTCGATACCATCGCTAACAGTGTGTGTACAGTCGCGAACAGGTAACGTGTACGCTGCTGCTCTGTATAGTCGCGAGGTAATTTAAAGTGTGGAGGTAAAATATTAAAATGGGTCATCAGAGATTCGGAGGATTCTGAGTGGGTCAAGTTTGAGAATACATTGGTAAAATTTCTATGAAATTACTGATGAAAGGGAGGTATATAGAAAAAGAAGAACATTTTATTTGTGATCGTCTAATATCAGTGACTTTGTAGAAAATGTTAACCGTTAAACAGAAAACTTGAGTGCGAAGCTAAGCCCACCGACCGATAAATTTCGTTGTGTTATTTTGTTCCGTGTGTGACTTGCGATTTGTTACTGCATAGTGATTTCAGTAAGAAGAAAAGGAAATATATCGTTTAAATTGAGGTTTTAAATAGTCGGTAAGTTCGTTTTTGTTTGTTTAACAAGATAAGATTATGTTGGCTGATATTACATTTTACGTTAGCTTTGTGTGTCGGAAATTAAAAGTATTACTATATTTCACTAGCTTCTACCCGCCGCTTCGCTCGTCGAAAATGTTTCCTTTGAGAACGTGATTTTTCCCAAGACTGAAAGTAAACTAGTAGCCATTATATGTATTTCTCATTTTAAATGTTGAAATTGTATATAAATAAAAAAAAACTTATTGCAGAGCACACCAATCTAGATCCTTTGAACTATGTCTATGCCAAAAATCAAGTCGATTGGTTGTTTCTTCTAGGCGTGGAAGGACAGACGAACATTTTCGCATATATTATATTCAATACTCAGACATACTTTTTCATATGTATTATTATTGATGTGTTATAGCTAAGTAGTAGACGTAAGTTTGGTAAAATGTACGGTTCCCATGTTAAATACAAATTTTTGTGCAACGAAGTTGCGGGGCATTAACTATTTTATTATAATGTTATTATGGAAGTATGGATTGTCGGCTTTCGCTATATATTTCTAGTTAACCGATTCGCTTCACTATTAAAAGCTATCATCGTCCACGATTTAATTGCCTCTCGGTGGTGGTGGTGGTGGCGTTGACATGGGGGCACTCGGCCACTATCTTTATAGTTGGTTTAATATATTCTAATGGTATGCAAATAATGCCGACCTACGCTAGGGTTGAAACTCGGCTAAAACCAGTTTTCCCGGTAAAGACTTGGTTGTTTGTCTCGTTAAGTTGAATTATATATATTTTTTTTTTCGTGATTTTGGTTTGTAAAAATATCTAATGCTATGCTTTTTGCTTGCGGGCGCACTCGCGTTGAGTTTGAAAATCGCTTAAAAATAAGAAAAGTTCGGTAACAAAGACCAAAAGTAGGACATGTAGTATAGTATCCTCCATCCTTTGATCTAAGTCTATGCCAAAAATCAAGTCGATTGCTTGCTTGGTTCGGGCGTGGAGGAAGGACAACTAAATAATTTCCCATTCATAATATTATATTAACTTGGGGCCCTATGGTCGAAATTCGATCTTAATAATAAGTTTTATAGAAGCTATAAAAAAACACAATCTAACACAAACTTTTATTTGGCTTTAAGATCCCGTTACCACTTACCAGGCCTACTTAACTATTTATTCAAAAAATCATAGACTTTCATCATAAACAAAAGTGTATTTCGTGTATAATTGTGTCATGTCAAAATATTGTAGTGTGCGTAGCGTTTTATTTATTAAAAATATGCAAGATTTAAGCATATTTAAAAATAATATTGGTATTCCACGCTCCTACTCCAAATCAACTATAACTGGGAGAAATTTCATGCATTTTTATCTACGCGTCTTTCGCAAGAAGTTTTCAGCTCGCGTGTTAATATATAGATATTGTGTGTATGTAAGTTTGTTTGACGTGCTTTTGTTAATTTTTCTGGCATTTGATTTGAATGCATTAAAAAATTGGGAACCCCATCATAAAATAAATTACTATTTTAGTTTTTTTTTTTAATTTTACGTCGAGACTCTTCCTTATTTTTTAAAAAAATATACTTATGTCGAACCTCGAGTGACATCCCTAGGCAGTCAGAATGGAGTATGAATATTCATGGAACCCCGATAAAGATGATAGATATTATGGGAACGGAATAACTTTTTTATTACTACTTCAAAGGTTGCAAAATATCGCCGGATGAGCCGAGAACTAATCGTACTAGCAGAAGAGATAAATCATTGACTGACTGACTGAGTCACATGACTTTTGTCATATAGACACATGATTTTTGTCATATACTTCGTTAAATGGTTCGAGTGTAGCAATGGTAACATTCGGTTAAACTTCATTTCGAAGTTTACGAATTTTTACGCGATTTTCGAATTAAATTTATAACATTGATAGAATGGATATCAATACATAATAAATATAATTGTAGGTATGTGAAGATAATGTATGTACTGACGTGGCTCGGGAAAAATTCGTGCGGAAAACCAACGAAAAACGTTTGAATTTGTCTTTTCAATTCATTGTCCTGCGGTCGGCTTTGTGTGTCGTTTTGTTGTCGCTCCGATGTGCATGTTATATCGGCGACCGCTGGGCTTAGAGAGAGTATATAGCGTATAGAGAATACCTATACATATAGAAGGGAAGGGAACGTTCTGTATGTATAGCCATTATCTTCTTTTTTTAAGCATAAAAGAAACGTTTAACTTACAATTGGATTCGAATTTCGAATTCTGTTTATAAATGTGTGTTTCTAGCTGAGTGTAAATCAGCCTCTCTCTATGTTTCTCGGTACCCACACAGTCAGCTACATAACTTATTGATCTGTCAAACGGCGCCGGCCATCTTAGAGGCGTTTGAATTGCGAATTGTCGCGCTGACGACAATGGACGACTTGTCTATGACGGTAACTCGGTTTTCGAACGTCGTGTTCCATATTTGAAATAAATTTTTCTTTATTGTTTAATGTGGATTGTGGACAGTGCAATGTTTTTGTGCTATCATATTTCATATATTTGAGATTATAACATTTTCTTTATAATCTCAAATATTTTTAATATTTTTGCTGATTAGACAACTGTTTGACGTCAGCTAATCAAAAACGATAGGGAATAGACTATTATTGGTTCAGAATAAGTTCAGAATTCTAAATAAATTTTGACATTTTGTATGAAGTTTTTTGGCAAGTTACGTCGATTCAACCATGACTCCTAAACAAAACCAATGTATGAGCTAAATCGATCTGATAATTATGCTTAATACAAAACTAGGTCAGAATTCAAAGTGAGTCCGACGACATTCGAATTGCGTACTTATAAGAATATTTTAATGTACGAACTTCGCTCCTTTAATTTAAATTTTAAAACAAGTTATAATTACGTAACTTCTTAACTTCCTTCCATTAAAAATGGAAAGAACTCGTAGGATTGTTGTTCGGAGTTTCTTTCGGGCTCTCTATTCAACTAAGCGGATTATCTCTGTCCGTGTGATTGTATATGTATGTACTCTATGTATGTACTCTAGATAATATATACTTTGTTGTCTAAAGTTGGCGGTATATTCAAGTTGTAAGTTTCGAAACTTGTACTCCTGTTTGTGGTCACACTTTTTATCTATATTTATTATTTCTATACTAAATATATAGAGCTGGAGACTTTGAACGCGCTAATCTCAGAAATACTGCCCGGAATTGAGAAATTTTTTGTCGGTTAGTCCATTTATCGGGGAAGGCTGTAGGCTAGATACACGGCAACACGCTACGGTCAATAGGAGCTGAGCAGGAATAAAAAAATGTTTTGGAAACGGGATGTATTCATGTTCATCTTTATAAAGTTTCACGCGGACGTAGTTGCGGGCAACAGTTAGTAATATTATAAATGGCATAAGTATTTTTGTTCTTCTTTCACGCTGTAATCGATTTTGGAGCGTTTTTATTTTGGCTATTTTTGGGCTTAGAGAAAACATGTTCCTAATATAGTGTGCCTATTTTCTACGCGATTTTCGAATTTCATCCGAGCGAAGTTGCGGGAAATAGCTAGTTTGTGCATAAAATACAAGGACGTTTTATTGATACGCGGCAACACAAAAGCGGTTTTTAATTCGTTTATAATTATCGCCATCTGTCATCTGTTCTGTGTAAAAAATAGAGTACAGTGTCTATACATTTTGCTGTCATCGTAGTCTCATTAATATTTATCCCCGTAAAGTTTCGGTATGTTACAGGGTACATCGAGCATATTATAACCAATAGAGAGGTAATGTGAGCCATCCGTGTTCGAAACTTATTAGTTTATTACCACTGATAAATTAACCGCCAAAAACAGTACGCACCTATAAGAGACCTGCGTGTACGTACTCCGATACTTCCGACCAATCAGAGCGCAGTGGCTTTGGGCGGAATTTTTTTCCGAACAAAACTAATAACATTTCCGTTCTTGTAGTTATACGCCCGATGACAGGGTTTGTTACAAAAGTATGTTATAATACTTAAGTGTTTGTGTGTCCCTGAGGCTAGATTTTCAAGCTAGGATAGCATTTAGCAAGCTACTGTCAGTATTTCTGGCTTCGTGTAGACAAATCTAGCTGCATTTCTAAGACAGTAACTCCAAGTACATTCGTTGACAAGCCAGCGTCACAAAGCCTAGCTTTAAAAAACTAGCATCGTGACTCGTGCATCCCGGGTTTGATAGTGCTCAGAAATGCTGCTAGCGTTTAAAGGAGGAAACTTATTTTGTAATTTGTATGGGCTTAGTGCTTTAGCGACATGAGTTTGCCCATTCAAAACACAGCTGCTTAAGTTTGGCCAAGTGTGATTACTTATCATCATTAAATATCTCCTGAGCGTGGCTGCATGCTGTGGAACCGTACAGTTTTTGGGGATAAAAAGTATCATAATATGTCCTTCTCCGGGACTCGAAGTATCTCCATACCAAATTTCTTCAAAATCGGTTAAGCGGTTTGAGCGCGAAAAAGGAGCAAACAGACATACACACTTTCGCATTTATAACATAAGTATAGAAGTATGGATTATTATTAGTCGATGCAATTTCGATAATTTGAAGGCAAGAACTAACACAAAAAAAACAACAAAGAGGTTGGGACCACAGCTGTTTATGATGATGATGATGACGACACTCCGCGTTGTCTAAGTCTGGCTAAATCGCGAGTCGCGAAACGAGGTGTGCACCGGTGTGGGCCGTGCGGTCCGGCGGGGTCAACGACCGCAGCGCGTGGTCCCTCCCCCCGCGCTCCGCACCTCCCCTCCCCCGCAGCGTTACCCCGCGCCCCCCGCCGCGAGCCGCACCCGCTCGCCCCGCGACAGACAGCCAGGGTTGACAATTTTTGTTTAAAATAAATTGCAACAATTACCCATCTGTTCGGTGTTATTGATACAACCTAGCCACTCGTTCCGGTTAATTTACGCCTTTCTGCCAGGACTTAGCAGTATAACCTAAGAGTTTCGTATTTGTCACGTTGTGATAAGAGGTTTGTAGGCGAATTGCTAAAATGTTGCCGATTAAGAAGTTTTAGATACAAGATACTTCAAATATGTATCGTTTATGAAAATGTTTGTGCAAGTAAACAATAATGAATCATTAAATCTTTGTGTCAATTGCCAACCCTACTCGTCGAGCCGTTTTGAGTTTCATGTCGAATATTCACGGTTAAAGGAAAAAAATTTGGGTCAATAAGTGTGTCTGATTGTGGCGCTAGCGGCGGAGCGGAGGGGGGTGTTGGTAGAGGGGGGGGGGGTCACCCTCGTTATTGAATGTTGCCGTTCAAAAGATCCCATAAGGGTGGTCGTTGGAGGGGATGAAAGGTAACTTTTGACTGGATGAGCTGTGGGCGCGCGCCCTTTGTTTTCGGGTTTCACTATTTGAAGTCGAATTATCCGTTCCGATGAAAGGAGTCACGAAGTCGTGTGGAGGTTTTTCTTTGTTGGACTTTGAGGACCCGGTCTTCTTTTTTTTTGGGTGAATTTGGTTTGGGTTTCTAATGATAATAAATCATGTTTCGAGTATTGCCCTTACCTCGATATTACATAAAGCACAGAAGAAACCGGATAAAATTTCTGTGTTAATATAATTTTTACAGTGATGTGTAGCTCAAAAATTTTTTATTCCAATGGTAGATATGGCATCACTGTAAAAATTGTATTAACACAATTTCCTTCCTTCTTCTACAAGTTCACTAGTGGTCCCTGGGAACATCTCTAGTTCGCAGGAGTTGAGGTGATTCCAGGGGCCACTAGTGGTTTGCGGTACACTGGTTTAATGTCAGCAAATTTATTTATCTAGCGAATTACACTGTCGCGTTCTTTATGTTGCGAAATATGCAAGTGTATTCGTCGTCCTCGACCCCTGTTTTTTTGGCGTCGACCGTCGTTAGTTTCCGTTCGCCTGTATTGTGCTGGACGTTTAAATCGACGATTGTGTGCGCCGTGTGGTTCACACGGTTTGTTTGTCTTGTTCCTCGACGGTCGGTATTTTGCTGGAGATGTTGTAATCGTTAAATGTGTATATAGGTTTCATTTTGCTCTATGCCACTACAAAAACACCGGCGTCACGGGCAGCTAGACCAATGTCAAAGAGTGGCATTTTATTTGAATTTTACGTGTCGCGACCGCTGGCAGCGAGGATCAAAATGTTAACTTTAGACGGTTGATAGTGTTAGTTACTCACTTCATCCATTTACAGACGTTTTTGCCAACAGTTTACCTATTATTGTTACCGGACGAGCCAAGTAACTAAACGCCGGTTGTAATTGTACTAACTTTTGGCCACGGTTTCATCAACATCAAGTTTTTCTAAGGCCTAAAGTAGTATGCAAAAATCAAGAATCCATGGTGTCCTGACATACATTCAGACTACGTCGAATTTACATAAAACTTGTATTGAATGTATATTAGTTACCACAATTTGTTTGTTAGTATGTGAATGTATAGCTATATATTTCTCTCGAAGTTAGGTTTCTAAGTCAGGCTATTACACAATTATATATTCTGATAATAAAATATCGTTTAATATTATAATTCACAATGTATATTGATGAGATGTTCTTGTTATGACATGGTTAAGGCCAAGGTTGAACACTTCACTGGTTTGAGCCAGTTGTATAATTTACATACTTTGTTATTTTCACCTTTTTGTCATTGAATTAAAATAAACTTGTCATTAACCGGATATAATATTCGCACATAAATTAGCAGGTTGTTATAAAAGTTATGTAAGAGAAATCAAGCCACTTCTATATAAGGCGTGATCTAAATGCTTACAAAACCTGCTCAAATTATTTAAGTCTTCAATCTGGCTATGAATCAACTTCTCTGATGGCACGTAAAAATACATACATGTATTAACAACACGCTTGAGTACTTTTCGCAAAGTTTATGTGCTCGAAGCAAAAGTTTGCTTACTACCCTCGCGGCCCCACGTTGGGCGCCAACTTCAGTACAACTTGCGCTCAACTTGATACACGCGAATTTCAAACTCGCAATTGCCGTGTATGCTGTTTTGCCTACATCGATTTGTAATTTCGATTGGCTGTAATGTATTATTTATTAGTATATGTGTAGTATACTAGCTTAATACTATATAGTTTTAGTAATTCGCAGTTTATAGCAATGGGGAAGATGATGATCCATCATTCTGAAGTAAATAATAATAGAATTGGTCTGTTTTAATAATTAAATTATTAAAAAAACTAAAACATGGGGCATGCCAATAGTGACAATATTGATTAAAAAATTATGACTGTGCCGGCTTCGTCCACGGAGGAAGCAGGGGACAACGTTTGTATGGAAAAACTTTGTATGAATTCATGATCAAAAATTTTTGCTGGTTTCATTCATAAAGGTTTCTTTTTAATGAAAACAGGATATAAAAATTTTTCATAATTATTTTAAGCTGACTATAATTACGCGCCCTAATGGTAGATTAAAGTAGACATGACTTTCATAAGCACGTTTAATAATACCGAGTCTCTGTAAGTAGCTTGTAGAATATTATAAAAAAAATGCAACCACGTAATATATGCACCAGGCCGAGTAAAGTTACATTGTCACCTAGATGCGAGTCATAACCTCCCCCAACGAATATTTGAAGCGCCCATTACTTGTTTTACCCCGGATTCCTATGATAGTGAACCTTATCGCGATGGTGGTAAGGTCAAGCAATAATGGCTGACTTATAAGAAGACAGGAGTCAGCGGGGACCGGCCAAGTTTGTTGCAAAAGATTTAATGGAAGTAACTCTGTCTTTGTCTAAGTTTGGCAGTAGTCTGTGGATGCCCCCCCTGCTTCATAACTTTGTGAGTCGTAGGGTTGGCGCGTTTAGAAGTTCAAGGGAGATGTAAATGGGTCGAGCTGTAGGTCATATTGGCGTAAAAGAAATTGAGCTGGGAAGGGATGAATCCTTACTAATGCTATAAACGCGAAGTGCTTGAAGTGTTTACAGTTAATAATTTTTTAATTAGTAATTTTTGCTGAAGTTTGGTATGGTTAATTGAAGATAGACGAGTCCTAAAAAACACAGGATATTATGCACAGTAATCGGATTTTGTATCTCTAAATGAAACGTCCCTTTCTAATCTGTCAGTAGCTTCATGGGCAGCTAGACGAATGTCATTAGAAAATGAAACATATTCCTTGCAAAGTGGCATTTTATTTCACTTTTAATGTGTCGCGGCCGCTGGCAGCAAGGATCGCAATGTTAACTGAAGGTTTTTTTATATTTTAAAGCCCACATATTCAAACTTGGAACGTAATGAGCCTTAAAGTCACCTGTTCATTCCACTTGTAAATGATGTTTTATAGCACGTGACAGCCCTGCGGGAATGTATATCTGGGGTTAGTCCCCGGCTCGCGCAAGTTTTATTGGTCGTGAATTTCATTATAACTTGTGTGAAGTTTTGTCGGCAGTCGAGTTTCGACTCTCCCTTTAACCGTCTTCAAACGGCAGGATTGTTGTCTCATTTGAGAGTTATGTCGGGTTCGTGTTACCCGACAACGAAGGAGATGGCGAGGGTGTTGATTATTACCGGCGCAGAAATTAAATAATGCGTCATACTCTTCTTACAAGGGACGTACACATCTATAAGGTTCATGCTAATATTATAAAATATGAGAAAGGGTGTGTTTGTCTGTTAGCTCTTCACAACCGAATCGCTGAACCGATTTTGCTGAAATTTGGTATGGAGATATTTTGAATCCCATGGAAGCACATAGGATATTTTTGATCCCAGAAAAATGTAGGGTTCCTACGCGATAAACGACTTGTAGTATAAATGAGAAAGTTTGACCTTTCATCAAGCTCTAAGTGCTCTAACGAAGCAATCCACTTGATTTTTGTCACGGACTTGTTGAAAGTACAGCTACTTTTGTTTTTAAAAATATCATATTTCCTAAGGAACCGATGCGAAAAAAAAACCAAAATGATTTTTTTTAATTTGTAGGGGCAAGCGCACCAGCTCGAGCGTCATGAATTTGTCCATCTGAAAAAATGTTTGGAATTGAGAACCTTTTCTGAAGTCGTTTTAAAATTAAAAAAAAATGGTTGTTGTTTCCTTTTGCGCGCTCCCAGTGTACTCTATACAGTACTATGAATACACAATGTTTCGTTGGAATATAGGCAGAGCGTATGGAAATAAATAATTTCTAAGTGTAGTTTTCCCACGGCACGTAGACTTGTGGCGTCTAAAGTACCCCCAGTGAATGATTGATCCGTGCCTCCCACAGACCTATATACATATAAGATAGATTTAAATTGCTCATGTTACATATTGTACATGTGCATAGATCCAACTTTATTTAGTGTTGAGTAGTTTTTATGTAGCGTAAATGTTTGTTTTTTTTTATTCAAAAAGTATAAAGGGCTTGACGACTGCATGTGTGGCTCAGTTGGTAAGCGAGTTGGTAGCTTAAGCCGGGGGTCGCAAGTTCGAATTACGCCGACGGAGCAAAAGGTCTTCAATGTTCCTGGATATTCTCACGGGCTTTGGCCCACCACACATTCCCACCACTGTATCTCCTGTATCGCCAGGATCGACAGCGGTATCCAACCACGA
>JAOTAV010036798.1:0-18791 GCA_026546445.1 Cyclargus thomasi
TGTAAAAAATAAATATAAAATGTGTATATTTGCAGAAAGTTGTAAATATGTAAGAGTGTTAGATTTTGTAACTATATATTTGTATGTATAAAATAAACAAAAAATAAATAAACTTAATGTATTGCAATGTAAAAATTTAGTACAAAATGTAAATAACACAAGAAGCCCACATAGACAAAAAATAGTTAAAAAGAATGTATAGCTACGATTAGAATAATTAGTACATAGAGATGGCACAATATATAGCTTAAAGCACATTGTACCGCGCAGCTTGTATGTGTAACAGTGGTAATAACAATAATTATTAAATGAGATTGTTAAAAACGAAAGGCAGTATTTAAATATAAGGTCCCAAAGCATTAAAATTTGTTCCGGGGCTGCTGCTAAGTGAGTACTCAGTCACAGTTGTGTTTTTTTAGGTTGGGGAAGGTCATCTTCGGTGGTGATTTTTAAAGCCGGGGATCCCTCTTTTTCTCTAAGATAAACGATTCCATGTGTAGTCCAGCAGAAGCGATACTTATTCGCAGCTGCATACTCTCTAGCTGCACGGAATACTTTCTTTGTCTTAAAAGTCAGTGATTCAGATATATAAATGCGTTGATTAGGACCGCTTAGTGCTAGATCATTGGTACACAATTTGACACCAGTTTCTTGACCATTGTAGGATTTAAAAGCTGCCAGTAGGTTGTTCTTACTTGATGCGCTAAGAAAGTCCACGACTATGGTTTTGTTCGATTCAACTTTCGTGTTTACTCTGTAAAGTGATTTTATCTCTCCATCGTCGATGTTAGTGCCAATTTTATTACAGACATTATGAAAAATTTTATACAAATCTTGATTAGTTTCAGTGCGTGATATCTTTGGAATATTGCGGATTTCAACTTCACTATGTTTTTGTTTTCGTTCAAGGAAATCAATTTTACTTTCTAGTGCGGCAACATACTTTTGTGTATCCTTCTGTTTATTTTTAACTTTGTCTAATTCTTCACGTATTTCCTCATATTTTTGGCTTAAAAAACTCAGCGATTGTACAATTTCATCGTTTTGTTCTTTGATTTTTGCCACTGTGTTTTGTAGAGACAGCAGCTTGCCATTTTGTAAGTTAGAAAAATCATCGAACATTTGTTTTATTTCAGACATAAAAGACCTCATAGATATCTCTTCCTCAGATACAAACTTTCGCTTATTGTTATTGCGCATGGTTATTGTATCGAGTGCGGAGTCGGACCCTGCATGTTGAATGTGCGTCGACGGGATGGCGAGCGAGGGGGCCGTGGTTGCGGGAGGAATAGTCTTCGGAGGAGTGCGTCTGAGTGACATCCTTAGCAACTCGCGATGAATTTTAAAATTATATTGTTGTGTTTAGATATATTTCACAAAAACCCTGGTCGCGCTAGGATTCGAACACGGGTCTTCTAGCGTACGAGTGGCGGGTCGGGCGTACCACGTTGAGCCAACAGAGTCGTGACGTATTGGCGTTAAATGTCGTAATGTTGTCGTGAAATCAATTAATGTGAGGAGACGTCATGCCGGTACATCGAAATTTTTATTTGATTGTTTACGTTTTGCAATCACATTCACTTCACTGTTTCACAAAAGTTTTTAAGTTATTTAAGATTAGTTCGCGTGATTTTTATTACACTTCACACAGTTAAAGGTTTTTTGATTAGTTTTACAAAAGAATTTTTACGATATTTACTGTGATTATTTAAAAAACGATTTTTCAAGCGGAGCACAATGAAACACGTATTTAGTTGTCAAAGTCCGGAGGGGCAAGGAATATGTACTCATTTATGGACGTCGTTTTCAAATCGCCCTACAAGGATATTTTGGATTTACGTACTCATTTACGTACGGCTTCTGTATAGTTCTGTGTTACTATTCATGATAAATTTTGTGTGCCCATTTGTGCATTCTCGTGCGTTCTCTTTTGGGGTATGCCCGCTAGGCTTCTTAGTGGCCCCATACGGGGACGTGTGCTCGGGTGAGTGGGGGCGTTCGTTGTTGCCGTGGTATCTAAATAGTAGCGTGCGTGTCGTCTGTAGCCTGACCTTGCTTAGGGACAGCGTGTCAGAGGCGCTCAACCGGTGGCACGCGAGGTACAGCGTCTGGGAGCACCGGCAGGCTGGTTGACGACACCTGATGCATTTAATTTTCTGTGTGTACTGCTGGGAAAAAAGTAGAAGAGCGATTTTGGCAGCAGCGAGAACTACAAGCGTAGAGTTGTTGTAGTTTTCGTTTCTAGTTATGTCTAGACTTTTTTTTCTTCTTTTTTTTCCTTACCAGGAGTTTTACTTATCAAAATGTCTCTTACATACCATAATAAAGTTTACACGGTAAAAATTTTTCGTGTTCATTTTAAAAAAGTATATATCTTAATGCCCCTTTCATTTAACTATGTATTTTAAATAAAAGAGTCAAATAAAAATAAAATAACTTGTATGAAGCAGGTTAGGTAACACCTAGTGATTATATTCTCTTTGGTTAGGTAATGTTAGTACTTGTATTGACTAGGAGTTTATAAAAACTGTGGGTACATCTGGTTTTCTTATCTACAAAGTCAAACTCATATGACTTTGTTGCGCCAAAATTCGTTCTTCTTTTTATAGCCTAAAAATATTCTTGTAATCTTTTCCCTTTGAAAACAAAATGTTTTTTGAAGACCAAAAGTAGCCTGTCCTTTCTCCTTTTAACTAAATCTATGCCAAAAATAAAGTCGGCTTGCTGGGCGGTTATCTGTAATCACTGACAATTATATGAATACGCTAGACTGACGACAAGCCCAGCCATGGTAAGGCGATTCGATTTGCGCCATTTTGGCGCTGATGGCAGTGGTGGCCGGGAGAGGAACTAGTGATAGAGATGGGACAATGAGCCAGAATATATCGATATTATGTACCTCAATTAAAATACTATGATGCGATCGTAGTCGGGGTGAATTATGTAAGGTATCTTTTAAAAATGATCATATATTTAGAGCGTCAGTAACCTAATGTGTAAGACATTTGGTTCGCACTCGAGAGAGTACAGGTTCGAACCCCGGTGGAGGCGTGTACCAATGAGACATTTTCTGATCTCAAGTACATAATACGAATACTTTGAATTACCGTGGGAGAGCTACCTTTGGCACGAATGAGCCGGCTCGACCGGAGTGATACCATGGTCTCACAGAAAACTGGCGTGAAACGGCGTTGTGCTGTGTTTCGTTAAGTGAGTGAGTTTACAGGTGGCCCAACTTCCCTAATGCTAAACTTATTTGTGTTTCCATTCCCTATTCTCTCATAAACGCCCATACGACTGTGTCCATGGGCGACGGCAGTTGCTTTCCGTTAGGTAACGCGTCTGCACATTTGCCCCCTAAATATCATTAAAAGTGCCTGCATTAATTTAACATTATTTATTACTTACCTTTACACAGTTATGTCACAGATATCGATGTAAGTAAAACTCAACAGATAATTTCCAGCACCATTGAATATCATTGTATTCATTCATGACTAAGCGGCAATTTGCAAATTACGTCAAATTTGGTTCCTTTCCCTACCACGCGGGGCGTTTCAAATCGTACCAGTATAGAGCTGTCATTTCAAAGGATATCGTCAGTCCAGCGTATAATTTTTATAATAGAGGCCAGTGCCTATAATTCATAGATAATTTTGTAATCCGTTCAGTACTTTTTCAGTTAAATTTGCAACGAACATACAAAAATACAAATCTTTTCTCTTTATTACTATAGTAAATGTAGATAAAATTGCATCGTCGTGTCTCCTATAATTGCCTTGTAGTCCGTTCTGCTATTTTACGTGTGACAAAATTTAGATGACAACTAAGACAAGGTTCAAATTCATTTTTTCAAAATAAATGGTCATACGAGTAAACGTTACCTATTGGTAAGCAACTACAGTCACCCATAGACACTCGCAACATAAGAAAAGTTGCAATAACTCTTCTTAACCTTAAAAAATCTTCATGTCTTTTTGTTTTTCACGTCGAAGTGTTTAAAGAACTCTTGGACTGAATCCGTGTAGTATTTTATGGTGAAATCCGCCATAGAACGTTCAAGCCAGTTGCCGACTTGGTCTGACGAAGCCCATATAGGCAGAGGAAGATCTGATGGGTCCGGCGGAGCCAAGGTATCTTCTGGCTTGGATGTAGCCCGGTTTAATCCAGGGTCTACTAGGCTATCATCAGTTTGAAAGAGGTTGCTTTGACTTGGAACAGCTTCTATATTTATGACGACTTGATCGTGCGAGTGTAAAGCCAGGCCATCATAACATTTGAGAGAGCGGTTGTCTTTTGCAGGAACGTCTTGAAGGTTCATAAATTCCTGTTTGCTTGAATTCAAAGCTAGGCCATCATCATATTTGGGATCTTTACTTCTCGAAGCAGGCATACCTTGAAGGTTCCTAAGTTCTTGACTGCACGAGTTCAAGTCTACCCGGGCGTTATCATGTTCAAGGAGGTACACTAGTTCCCGTCGAACGTCTTGAAGATTTAGGTCCTGGAAAAATAGAAAAAAATATATGTACAACTTTTGATTTCGTATTGTTTTAGATGACTCAATCTTTTTCTATGAAAAAAATAAAAGTATGAAAGCTGGCTGGTTTCAAAGTAGTCTCGTGGCATTCTCTTATAAAATACGTTAACGCCTCCCTTTTTTATACGTGGCTGTTGACCCGAAGCTCGTGGGTTCCGCGTTGGAAACTTGCTATTTCTAAGTTAAGTTAGGGCAATGCAGGCTGATCACAAATGTCTGACAAGTGAAATGATCCATGCGTCGGATGGGCATGTAAAAAGTCGGCTCGGCGCCTGATTTCTCGCCAGTAGTGTCGGTCATCCGTCTCAACTTCCACTGTATTATGCGAGTAAATTCAGGTTATAATTGAAGCGAGTCATCAATGCAAATGTCAGTAGCATTGCGTATTTTGAATATTTATAGAACATCAGCTACGATACTATCTGAGAACCAGATTCATAGCCAAATAAATGGAACGTTATTCGGTCGTGTTATGTCAAACATAGCCGACAGATTACGGCCACACTGAATTTACACACTTCTTCGATGGTGCTTTTTATTAGGTTACTGACAAGGAAATTTGTCTATAATGCCCTTGATACAGGAGGCCAGTTTTTCAGCTAGGCCAGTAGGCTAGTGTCGGTGAGCTGACAAGTGAGTATTACGGGTGTCTTGTAGATAAAAGTAGCTTAATTTCTATATATAATACTCGAGCGGAAAACTTTGTACCCCTTTTTACGAAAGACGCGTAATTGTAAAAGCATGAAATTTCTTCCAGTTATAGTTGATATGCTTAAATTTTGCATATTTTAAATAAATAAAACGCTACGCACACTACAATACTTTTGACTGACT
Source organism: Cyclargus thomasi (assembly GCA_026546445.1). Taxonomy (NCBI): domain Eukaryota; kingdom Metazoa; phylum Arthropoda; class Insecta; order Lepidoptera; family Lycaenidae; genus Cyclargus; species Cyclargus thomasi. The sequence goes on from JAOTAV010036798.1 coordinate 5,372, forward strand.
GACTCATACACAGAGTATTTCACTCTAATTGTTTTTGGTCGAAATATGATTATTTAAAATAAAATTTAATTGCCTGATAACGAGATCTTAACGCCAAATTGGAGTCTATGATTGAATTGAAAATAAATTATATTTTCTTATAGCTCCTCACTAGAAGGGCACAGGGCGACCTCTAGTAATATTCAGTGTCCTGGTAAACGACACGTTTATGCCAAATTGAGTTCTACATAACTTACCAGCGCGAAATCCGAATCTTCATAATAATATCCCTCCTTATCAAACGCGTCACTCATTTCACTCTCCTAACCGACTCCTAACAAGAACTACGCTGTTTTTGCCCCCCTTAGAATAAAAATTAACTATTTAATAAAACACTAACTTAATCTTTGGCACGTCTTTTGTTGACAGTTTGCTTGTCACTAATGACGAATATTTTCTGTTTTTAAGTCAAAAATATTACCTGCAGCGGCGGCACCACCAGTTAGATAATAAACCATATTTTTTAAGCAACAAGGTTAATTTTCCTTCAAATGCAATTAGCATTGTTTACTATAAAGTGTTTGTTTGTCTGCTTACGAGAATTAAGACAAAAGAATTTTTGGTTGCTCTGCGTTTAAGGATGCAATTAAAAAGCTACTTTTCTGTCTGTTATTGTTGTATTATAATATTGGCCGACATAATATGTCCTGTGCACATTTCAAAAACCAAGCTAAATGTCAAGAAAACGAAAACCCGACTGCAGGAACCATTACAATTTGAACATCAAGTTATATACACTTCTCGTCGCTTCTCGGCCTTTTGGCTAAGATCAAAGTGAAGCTATACATATTTCTACAATGGCTATTTAAAGTCTACATTTTGATACCCTACTCGACCTAATTTTGACATAAAAATCCGCCATTTTGATTTTTTTTTAATTTTTGTCTTGATAGCACACCACTGGGGCGCTATAAGACGAATCTTCTATACCTTTTACGTTAATATCCGTCAAGCCGTGTAGGCTACAGAGCGTGCCAAACATTATATATACATATTTTGTAGTATGTATTTACGAGTATATGTATTACATACATATGTACATACTCTCGTAAAACATAACCATCCTTCTGGTGCAATCGGGTGATAAAATTTACAGATACAAATTCGTAAATTCATATCTTTTTGTAAACGAATTATTTTTTTTTGCTTTCAGGTAAGCGATGATTTCGATCGGCGTATTATACAAATATTATGTAAGTATTCACAGAACATAGCTCCTAAACTATAACGCTTGACGAGCTTAAAACATACGTCTATTGGTTTTTTTTAATGATATTTAGGGGGCAGGCGAGCAGACGGATTACCTGATGGAAAGCAACTGCCATCGCCCATGGACACTCGCGACATCCGAAGAGTCGCAAGTGCGTTGCCGGCCTTTATGAGGGAATAGGTATAGGGGGATAAGGGAAGGTGGGCCACCGGTGAAATCACTCGCCGAACGAAACACAGCACAACGCCGTTTCACGCCAGTTTCCTGTGAGGCCGTGGTGTCACTCCGGCCGAGCCGGCCCATTCGCCCGAAGCATGGCTCTCCGACGGCAAAAAAACTTCCACTGAAAAAGATTTATTATCAGTAAACATATTTGGCATAGTATTTTGGGTAAGAGCAAAAATGTTATACCCAATTACAAAGTGAATATACCGTACGAAATACACAAGAACAACACAACATCTGCAATCATCAAATAAGTTATTTATTTTATTTCGTCGGAGTAGCGGTCGGCCAGATCATGGAGATTGACTCAAGTATTCTTCTCTTATCGAGCGGACACACGCTCGTAGGGAACGCCGAGCGAATGTTTTACTTGATACTGGGGAGTTATTATGACCTCTTATTCCCAGCCGACATCCAGCCACACACACGTGACACTGAATACGTGAAGTTTGACGTTTCCTAATTTCACCATCATGTTTAAAATCCATTCATAGGCAACCAAGACGTTGTACTACGATAAAAGAACAAGGCAATTGTTGGCCGTATATTGCCTGGAACCATGCAGGTCTGTAATGGTCATAATAGCTCCCCTGGTAATAAGGATTCCAGAGTTATGTGCAGCACTTACAGAACTAGGGTAATACACTTAAAAACCTATTTTTTTGTAGCATATACCGAAAATCCTTTAGAAAAAGTATAAATCACTATATGTGTCTATATAAATTCTAAGGACTCCCTTCGATTTCTCCTGGATTACATCAGTAGTTCAACCACTATTGTGAACACGGCACCACCCTGGACCTATACCCTACTTATACAAAACCAAAAGAATTTTGTAAATCGCCCTACAAATGGCGGAGTAATAAACGAACAGACAAACAAAAGAAAACAAAATATACGGTCGAATTGATAAACCTCCTCGGTTTTGGAAGTTGGTTAACAACTGGGTAAACGCAGGTTTGACCCAGGAAGCAATAGCCTCTCTTCTTTTTATAGAAGCTGAAAGCTCTTGAGTACAAATGTCCGCTATAGAAGTAATAGATTAAGAGCCAGCAATAGGAGATTTCATCTTTTTTTAAAAGCTGAAAGTTAACTAGACTCCTATAGAGGTAAGAACGAGCAGGAACTATGCAGTATCGGTCGCCGCTACTTTAGGAGCCCAGGCATTATAACGTTGTATCTATATATTAGTACGCGAGCGGAAAACTGTGTACCCCTTTTTACGAAAGACGCGTAGATGTAAAAACATGAAATTTCTCCCAGTTATAGTTGGTATGGAGGAGAAGCGCAAAATACGAATATTATTTAAAAATATGCTTTAATCTTGGATATTTTTAATGGATAAAACCCTACACACACTACAATATTTTGACATGACTCCATAATCATACACGAAATACTCTTTTGTTCATGACTGAAGTCTGTAATTTTTTTAGTAAAATTTATTGGCCTGGTATCGAGACCTTTATGCCAAATTAAAGTCTGTGGTTGGATTAAGAATAGATAATATTTTATAGAGCTTCTCAAAACGATAGATTTAAAAAGTTGTGATCGAATTTCGAACACAGGCGACCTCCAGTCCTTTTAATTTTGCGTCACATTTTCCGTTGCAAAGATAAAGTTAATACGTTATCTTCGCAACGGAAAATGTGACGTACTCTTAGCCACATTCTGAAACAAATTTTGAGCACCATGTCCACCACGTTTACACTCTAAGCTAGTTAACTATACAAGCTCGTTAGTTTATCATTTTACTAGGAAGTTTATAAACTTTCGAAGGATTCTTAACAAAATATAATGTATTGTTTTACGTCCACATTTTATTATTTTCCGACGTCACACGGTAAATTTACAAACTAACGGATAACTATTCGTAAGATACTACATGATTTGACTAATCAGAGAAGCTCTTATAAATAGGCCGTACGTACCTTTGAAAAACGTAAAATAATACATTGCTTTCTGATTGGTCAATGTTTATAGTGACGGATTTTATTGTTTCCGAAAGCAACCGTAACTTCAGAAATAATAAAAACGCTCCGCGACAAAATTCATAAACTTTGTCATGAGTGACACTCGCGTAAACCTAAAAAATCAATATAAAGCTATTATTTACAGTTTAAACACAGACAACGGTTAGGTTTTGTTTCGTCGCGAACAATGGTGGCCGCGAGGAAGGAGAAGTGACAAGTGGCAGTTATACTTATTATTTTACTAGCGAGTTTAGCAAGTCTATCATTAACTAAAATGTAGGCGTAGAATAATACAATTTATCTCCCGTTTAGTATCCTACGTAAGTTTATAAGCTTCCTAGTAAAATGATAAACTTACAGATCTCGTTATTTCCGGTGACATCCATAAACACTACAGCTTAAAACTCATGGTAAAGCTACTGTGCGGAAGTTCTTAAGCGAGGCTTGATATCCTGTACGTCCGTGTGTATCACTCGACGGGTGTGTCGGGCCGGCGATAGCTCGTGCCCCAGGGACCGTCACGGACCGTCAGGGGGGTAGTGGAGGGGTTGGGGGGCAGATTGCGGCGGACGCGCGATCGACGACCGTTGTGGCCGGCCCGATATTGCGTGCGCGCCCGGGGAAATGACCAAATGAGCGCCTGTGGAAGTTGATGTACGGTCGGGGTAATTGTACGTTGAGATGGTCCTTAGGAAGCTGATTGTTGAGTAAAGGTACGCGCCCACATTGACGGAGCGTGCCGGGGCGGGCCGGGGCTTAGCGCAGCGCAAAACGCGCTACGGTACACTTTTGACGGGCCGGGTCTGATAGCATTGACGGATTTTGAGTGCGTCAGTGTGACCACTTTTAAATGGTTGTAACTATAATTAAATTATTACCGACTAAGGGGTTTTCCCCTCAAATTTTGGGGATAAATAAGCGAATTTGGTTTTTTGGGCGTTTCAAATATTTAGGGTTAGTTAGTTTTCTTAACTATAAAATATAATTTTTAATTTATATTGTCATCATTGAAGTTCTTATCCCATTGGAATTTATAAATGATAAGTGTTCGTATTCATTGATGATACAATGGAACAAAACATGGAATAATAATCGGCGTCGTTGTATAACATCAATACCACTAGTACTGTAATTATGTTTTCTGATTTCTGTGTCAAATTTTTGACTATTTTCGAGTACTTTTATAAGATGTAATTTTCAGGGGAAATCTTAAAAAAAATTTAGGGGGTTTTGACTTAGGCTTAGGGATAAATATTTTTGAGAGTTGGTAACACTGCGGCGCGGCATAGTTTACTCACTCCTTTACGTTACGTTTACGTTAAGGGCTTGTAAGAATAAGAATACATTTATTTTTAACATCGCACAATACATAACAATACGGCAAAGATACAGACAGTAAAGTAAATACAGACACATGGAATTATTATGCTGTATGATGCCAAAAAATTGACCCCTCAGCAAACGAGCAGGCAACCCCGCTGCACTGGTATTCTTCAGGGTCCAATGAGTGGCTCCACAACATTATATTATTAAAGACAGAGAAAAAAAAACTTACATAATTACATAGAACATAGAACAAAAAATATGCAAAAGTAAACAAAAGAAAGTTTTAAATCACGGATAGGTACTTTGGTACATACAAAGGTGTTAGGCAAAGTCCAGTAGAGCTACTATGCATTGGCAACTCACTGAGTCGGCCATAAATAAGAGGAAGAAGAAGAAGGATGTTATGGTAATGTCAAGTACGTGTCCCTTATGTTGTTCACTGTGAAAATAGCAGCACTGATAGCTCCTCGTCAAACTTATAGTTAATAGAATCATTAATATTTTTAGCAATATTCCGCGAAATGAACCTCAACCTGTAAGTAGAAATGCGGGTTGAGAACCTCGACGCGCGTTTCGCCCCAACACCGGGGCATCCTCAGGATGTGGACTCTACGAACTTAACGGACGTTGTTCGTACATGTTGAGGTTAATTTCGCGGAGTATTGCTGAAAATATTAATGATTCTATTAATTATAAGTTCGAGGAGGAGTTATCAGTGCTGCTATTTTCACAGTGAACAACACAAGATCCTTTTTCTTCTTCCTCTTATTTATGGCCGACTCAGTGAGTTGCCATTTACTAAACTTAAAGCAAACTTATGTCGTTGGGACGCTTACCCATACGAATCATAAAATCATATTTCGCTTAGCGTTGCTACTTTCACAGTGCGCTTTATGTGAGTGACAATTACACACCCTAGAGTTTTATTACGCTTACTTTTGTTACACGTCGTTTGTATGCTATATCTAGACTAATAATATAAAGCTGAAGAGTTTGTTTGTTTGAACGCGCTAATCTCAGGAACTGCTAGCCGGAATTGAAAAATTATTTTTGTGTTGGTTAGTCCATTTATCGAGGAAGGCTGTAGGCTAAACCAATAGGACTAATAGGAGCCGAACAGTCATCAAAAAATGTTGTAAAAACGGGACAGTTTGACGCAGACGTAGTTGCGTGCAATATTTAGTGGTAAATGTTGGTTTGGGGTACAGTAAGTATATATTTAAAATACAGAAGCGAATACTCAATTCCTCTTTCGTTCAAGATTATTTCCTGAATATATTGGGCATTTCTCCTTTAGCAATACCTACCGAGATAACGGAACAAACAAGCGAACATTAGTAATATCTGTTAACCAGGACTCAGGAGTTCCCAACATAATAATAATATCTATGGACGCTTCACACCACGTCAGTCTGGCCCCATGGTAAGTACCCGAGGGACCCGTGTTACAGGTACCAGACAACGGAATTATATTTAATACTTTTATACTATATACATATTTAAGATTTTTATTATATAATATACATATTTAATACATATCCAAGACCCAGGAACATTGAAAAACTTTTGCTCCGTCGGCGGGATTCGAACCAGCAACCCCCGGGGTAAGCTACCAAAGCGCTTACCAACTGACCCCGGAGTGTACCGGCGTGATCATATTCTTAATAATTTATTTATTATAAGAACAGGTGATGTGATCTAGTTTAGGTACTTAGTACCATTTTTTATTGTTAAAGCTACCTGTAAACAATATACTGTCTGCTGTGTAGAAATATCTATATTTATATTGGTACCATCAATAAATTATTTATTATTCTTAATAATATATTGTTTTCGCGTGTATGATACTTTCTTTAAATGATAGGGCAAGCGAGCGGACGGGTTACCTGATGGAAAGCAACTTCCGTCGCCCATGGACACTCGTCACATCCGAAGTGTCGCAAGTGCTTCGCCGGCCTTTTTATATGGGAATAGGGATAGGGGATTAGGGAAGTTGGGCCACCGGTGAATTCACTCACTGAACGAAAAACAGCACAACGCCGTTTCACGCCAGTTTCCTGTGAGGCCGTGGTATTACTCCGGTCAAGCCGACCTATTCGTGTCGAAGCATGGCTCTCCCACGGTAATGAGCATCGGTATTATGTACTTGAGATCGAGAGAGAGAGATTATCGTAAACGATACCCGCTTGACACTTGTCTAGGGGGGTTGGGGGGTTAGCACAGATCTAAACATTTGTACGCTTCTTTGTGGAATCGCCAAACAAATATATTATGATTTAAAAGAATACGCTCTCTTAATCGACTGCAGGTCTTAGCGGTCCGGAAATACAGCCGGTGGTAGTTCATTCCAGAGTTTAAGATGCACTAAGGCGATCTACTGCTTTGTCTTTCAAACACTTTCTCGGCCGCCATGCTAAGCTCGCTGTTGCGTGTCGCTAGAGACGTAGTCGTTCCGACAGTCGACGGTAGAAAGTTTGGGAAACCCTGCGCTAATATACAACTCATCATGTTGATGCTAACGTGGCGGCAAATGGGCGGTGAAATTAGCTCTTATTAGCCGTAAACATAACATGTCTACACAAGTAAGAAATGCATAATGTTGATTATATTATTACGAGTAACGAGGCACGTCTCTTTGGGAGGACGAGTACTGTATTGCTATTTATTTAACCTTTAACGCAATAAATATATGTTAAAAATTTCATTCGTTAGTTTGTTCTTGTTCCGTGTTGTAACATTTAAATTTAAGGGGAAACATATAATGTTAAAAAAAGTAAGAAAAAATATTGTATATATGTTTATAATCTGTTCCTTCGTAACTAATAGTCAAAGATTTAAATTTAGACAAATCATGACGTGTTAGCTGGTACCGACTTTAAAATAATGAAGATTGTGTACGGAAATAGTCTGATGCCTCACCGAATTCTGAAACAGGCACTATTAAAGAATAAATTTTATTTAATACTTTTCAGTTTTTTTGACTATTTTAATTTTTTCCTTTGGAAGTCGGTTTTAATTTGTTAATTTTATATACTAATTGAATGACACATGTCTATTTAGCATTGCTCTTTCTTAACTGCTGATCTATTTTGAAATTATTTGGCTTCAATTCTCAAATCAGTTCGGTCCCGCTATTTAAATAATTCAGAGATGTCCATCTCAAGCCGTCGCACGCTAAATCCTAAGTGCTACTTAATTTTAGAGATGGACCAACGTACGCAAAGCCCATAGAGAAACTTGCAATTTTGCACAGCTTATTTCTGTGTACAGTAACGTTTTCAGAAAGTTTTTTTCACACCGGTTACTTAAAATTGAGGGTCTTTTGTAAGACAGATACATTTTACTTAGAGCCTCTGTGTGAAGAGGCTCTAAGTAAAATTAGCGGATTTGGTACGGGGTGAAGCGAGTGCGCCGTTGACGTTGACAGTTATTAGCCTGGAACTACTGTCAATGTTATCCGCTGGTCTCTGAGAAAACAAATCTAACAATACTTTTTACGTTAAAATCCATCAATCCGTTTGGGCTGCAGAGCGTGCCAAACAATTATACTTACAAACATACATAGATATGTACATACATAATCTCGAAAAACATAACCTTCCTTGTGGCGTAGTCAGGTAAATAGTCCATAAATCATAACAATGTTTTGGAGCGTGACAATTTTCTACCATTTTCTTATATAGCCACGTATATTTCTGATAAAAACCCTCCACGTTCTCTATATTTTCCCGTAAAACCTTACGGTAATTTGGATCGTAAAAGAGAAACATCCACGTGTTTTCAGACCATTAACCGTACGCAGTAAATTCGTGTCACGCCTGAGACGTGAGGTGGCATCTTAAACAATATTTACTATATCTAGAGGGCATCGTTGGAAATGTCTGCCATCCTAAATTTACCTAATCTAAAATGTTATCGTCTGCGGGTGTATTTTATGGTTATTGAAATGTAAGCCTAAGGCGTGATTCGCTGATGAAACTGGAGGCTATGTTCAGAAACCTAAAAGATGATAATTATAGTATAATTATAGTATAATTATATAGTTTGTATAACTGCTGCGGTTTAGCTCTTGATAATACTCGAGATGATATCAGTTACAGCAGTGGCGTAACTATACTGTTCGAGGCCCGTGGCAAATTCGTGTTCGTTCCTCTATGTCAATCCAATACAAAAACATGTCAAGCGATTATTGTAAAAAATAATCGCTTGCCACTTGTCTAAGAGGGCTGATCGGGGGCCATTATGGCTGGGGGCCCGTGACATTTTGCCGGCTTGTCACTTTGTAGTTATGCCACTGAGTTACAGCATGTTCCTTCTATACAGGGAAATGTACAAAAGAATAACTGACTGACAGATTTCCTAAGTTAATCTGCAAGTTGCAGATTATTTATCATGATGTACTAAGAAACTCTTTTGCGGTGACCATACTAAGCCTGCTGTACTGTTCGAAGAGAATAGTTATAAAAGAGTGAGCATATTGTTGCGGGGTGCTCCATGCGCATCGCATTTTTCATACAAATTTTACGACCGAAGTCGTTCTCGGTACAAAAAAATGTGATGCGACCCGGCACGCTCCGTCAACGGTGGCAATCTTTTTAGCCCGCAAAAGAAATAATATATTTTTCGCAACAAACTCTCATCTGGGCCTGTAAAAAAGCCCAAGATGGACTACCAATAATCAGGGGCAAAATTCATCATTATAGGAAAATGAAACAAAATATCGCGGTATCAAACCTGACGCAGAAAGCCTATTTTATGGAAAATCCCCCCGTGATGGAACGCGGGGTTAGGCAAGGCATCACATTTCTTACGCTCATACTAAAATTATTCTGTCCTTTTCCACAGCTGATGGCGGCTCTAGCCGTCTCCCTCGCTCCGTTCTCTGCGGGTCTGGGCAAAGGGTACAGCTCGCCCGCCATTGCCTCGCTGCAGGGTCCGGGGAACACCACCAGACGCGACTTCCAACTGACCGACCAGCAGGCGTCGTGGCTCGCATCACTGTCTTTCTTGGGTATGGATTTTTTAAGACTTTAAATTTTAATGGGGATCACACATTTATCAGAACCGAAGAAATAAATTCAATGCCTCTGATTGCGAACGACTCGGACGATTCGGCGTGGTCGATTCGTTTCGTTCGCCGCGTTCAGCTCATTCGATTCATACGGATGCGCGTTTACCATGAAGGTTGACAGACGTTGTTTTTCTTGAATCCGCACCCCGAGGATGCTCTGTATGAGTTTGCTGACATAATTGCTGGGAGGATTGGGAGGTGTAGTTAACGTGTAACGCATATCTAGGGGAGAGTGGGATGGTGGTACACTTTTCGAAAAAACTATAAGGACTTTTGGTTTGGGATTTTGCATAGAAATTTAAATGTTACACTTACATTCAAATTGATGTGTTGAAAAACAAAATTGTAATATTATATTTGTTAATAATATAAATAAAAATAACATTGTACTACTAACGCCATCCATGATTTGTGATGTTTAAGTGTAAAAATAAAGCAAACGAATGAGTATCCAGGGGGGCTATTATGACTATTTTCGAAACCTGCATGGTTCCGGGCAATTCAATATACGGCCAACAACTGCCTTGTTCTTTTTTCGTATTACAACGTCTTATTATTCTGACTAAATTGATCCTAGTTTGGTTGTCAACAAATGGTTTTTAAACATGATGGTGTTATAAGGTAACGTCAAACTTCACGTATTTAGTGTCACGTGACTGCTGACTGGCTGGAACTTGGCCGCGAATCAGGTTTCATAATAACCCTCCTGGTTTCATATGTTTCCAGTACCGTAAAATTTTATTAAAAATAATTCAGTCAAACCAAATGATACAACATTTAAAAAATCTCGCGAGCTCTCATAATTTGTAATTGTATTTAATGTTTGCTAGATATTGCTAATATAAATTGTATTAAATGCTCACACGAATAACTAACATAGGTTAAGATCTCTGTCACTAACAAGTTTGGACTGGAATTGTCTGAAATAATTTTTTTTTAAATTTTTTATTAATCTAAAGCTCTGTTTTTCGCTATTAATAATAATATGTATAAGAAGCTCGTGGACGATAATTAGGTCAGTTCTTATTGTGCGGTACAAACGCTATGTCATCCCTGCAGTACGCACTGCGGTGCGGCGGTCGCGAGGTCACCTGGGGTTTATAGAATACGGAATAGAATTGAAACAACGGTTATATTTACATTTCTGGCATTTGCTAATATTCTTGTATATGAGCAGATGGCCGGCCTAGCTAATTACAATATTTTAAATTACAAAAATAACGAAACAGAAAAACAATTTAAAAATAGCAAAACAGCAAACAAAATAAAAAAACAAAGTACGTAGTGAAGACAGTGAAGTGAATTAGAAACGCAAAGGACTGCTGCCGAAACCTCAAATAAATTATATAAAATTATGGGTATAGATATTTTGGATTATGGATATAAATTATGGCTGTCATAGATATGGATTATTCTGGTAGTAGTTAGCTATAAAGTTTACGTAGGTCATCTTCCTTCCATACTTCCACACTGTAAAATGTGAATGCGAAAATGTCTGTCAATTACCTCTTAACGCTTAAACCGCTGAACTTTTGTTGATATTTGGTATGGAAATACTTGGATTTCCGAAATATTTGGGAAGGACATAGGGCACTTTTTATCCCTCAAAATGTACGAGCCCCGGCATCACCTAGTTTCTTCTGCAACTTCAAGGACTTATTCAGGACTTAGTTATTATCTAATAAGAAAAAATGATAATTATTCATAATGTTCTCTCCAACTTCCAGGTGCGTTATTCGGCGGTATGGCGGGCGGTGCGGCGATGCGGCACGGGCGACGTCGCGTGCTGTCGCTCGCTGCCGCGCCGTGCAGTCTGTCCTGGCTACTGACAGTGCTGGCCACTTCGGTCCGAATGATGTGCATCACCGCATTCCTCGGCGGATTCTGCTGCTCGATACTGACTATGCTGTCGCAGGTATAGTTTAAGTGTAAACTTATTCAGTATCACACATAGGTGTGCTTATCTAAAAGTAACATTCCGATCTCGCATGCTTGTTGGTGAACTACAAAATTAAATGCCACTTTATGACATCCATACTCCCATACTTAATATTATAAATGAAAAAATGTGTCTGTCTATCTGTCTGTCTGCTAACTCTTCACTCAAAAACCGCTTTTTCTAATCTCATACCGCATTTGGTATGAAGATACTTCGAGTGCCGGGAAAGGAGATAGGATATATACTTTTTATATACAGGAGATGGGATATATACACCACACAAATTATTTTGATTTAAATACAGTTTATGTTTAACTTTAAACATCTCACGAGATATAATAGTATTAATAAATGTTTTTTAAATATAATGCATATTGAACATATTTTCTTTTTTCAAGTTTTATATTTTTTGTTGGGGGTATGTACGGAAGACCAGAACAGCGGCGATGCCGCGGCTGTCTTAACTTGAGTGGTCCCCTTTTTCCTCATTTTTGGCATAGCACTGCCATATTACTTTATATAATTCTTCTGTGAGTATGTATGTCACTGAACTTCTCTTAAACGACTGGACCGATTTTGATGAAATTTTGTGTGTGTGCTCAAGGGGATCTGAGAATGGTTTTGACTCACAAAATAGCTCGGCAGGACAAATATGCGGGGTCAACTAGTAAATTTATAAATTTATTAATAATAGGTTTTGAGTTCTTTTGTTTTTTGTTTCTTTTTTTTGTTGTGCTGTGTTGTTTTTGCTGTGTTATTTAAAATAGGGAAGAAAGCTTTATTTATTTATATTTATAAAGAATCCTAATATCTACTCTGTAGAGTCTGCAGTGGCGTGGACCAAAATGAAACCTAGTCTATATGACAATTTATCGAGCCTTAATCGTTGACGGTGACGGCGTGCCGTGGACACACGGCCTGTGGAAGTACATCGTGAAGTTTTAATTCCTACCGTTCGTGTTTGTTGTTCCAAACTTCCGGACAATGTAATTCCCGTTACGGAAATCCAAAATCCCCCTCATGTTTACTAAATTTCGGGAAAAAAAGCGAATGAAATAACTTGAGGGAGTCCGGGAGTTTGGATTGAGAAATTTGAAATTGCTCGTCTCGTAATTGAAAGATAACGACGCAAGTTTTCTTTTGAGGCGCGCCGATAACATCGCTCCGAAGTTGGAAGTTCCGTTGCGGGTAAGATAATGAACGAACAAGTAATTAAGTGCGTAGTAATTAAATTACATTTTCAGTTCGTAACGCACTAACATTTTAAAGACATGTATTCCGTAGGGCTATTACTATATATAATACGCGAGCGGAAAACTTTCTACCCCCTTTTAAGGCGGGGCGTAGATATGAAAGTATGAAATTTGTCTTTAGAAATATGTAGGAGTATACAAGGATATGGAGGATGAGCGTGGAATACTAGTATTATTTTAAAATATGCTTTAATTTTGTAAGATTTTAATAAATAAAACGCTACACACACTACAACACGCACAATACAATATTTTTTCATGATACGATAATTATACAGGAAACAATATTTTGTCTATGGTTGAGGGTTAAATCTATTATATATATATAAAAGAAAGTCGTGTTAGTTACACCACTTATAACTCAAGAACGGCAGAACAGATTTG
>JAOTAV010036809.1:0-18789 GCA_026546445.1 Cyclargus thomasi
CTTGTGTTACGGGTACCAGACAACGGAAATATATTTAATACATTTATACTATACACATATTTAATATTTTTATTATACAATACACATATTTAATATACATCCATGACTCAGGAACATTGAAAAACTTTTTGTTCCGTCGGCGGGATTCGAACCCGCGACCTCCGGCGTGAGCTACTAAAGCTCAACCGCTGCGCCATAGAGGTCGTCAAAATGTTAGTAGAATAACTTAGACGATCGATAGTTTGTTACCTCGACGTCGCTGTCGTGTTGTGGGCGGCGTGCAAGCAAGCGGTACGTGCCGCCCACCATGCCTGTCCCCACCACCTGCTCCTCGTCCACCTCCAGCTCCTCAACCTCCAGCTCCTGGTCTGACACCTCCTGGAAGGTTTTTATGGTTAATAATGACACACAAAGGGGTGCAAACGAGACGACGGGCCTGATAGAAATCAACTACCATCGCCCATGTAAACTCACTTACACGACGAAACAGCTTAAGCGCGTTTCTTACCGGTTTTCTGTGAGGCCGTAATTCTCCGGTCGAGCCAGCCATTTGTGCCGAAGCATGGCTCTCATACGGCTAATATTATAGTGTCATATTATATTGTAGAAAATTAGCAGCTTTTACTCAAAAATTTATAATAGTTGACAAAATTCACAAATAAAGCAATTAAACGTGTTTACATTATTATTCGATAGTACGTGGGATGTGTGCATTAACATTCCCATAAGGTCAATCGGAGGGTACAATATATTTCAGCTCAATGTCAACGAGGTACAGCGCAAAAATATTTTGTAAGGACCGGCCGGCCAGGTGGGCGAAAATAAATCTGCTGTCCGACTTGTTTATTTTTAAGTTTCATTAATTTGTATTAAAGATTGTATATTTTTGTGTAGATGATTTCGACTAGTAGTAGTACAGTTTTTAAAGTAATTTTTACACCATAAAGGTAATATAGATAGGGATAATGGTCCAAGAAGGGGTTAAAATTGGATTAGAGTCGAAATAGATACATTGGCGATGTTTTAATCTAGATAGCCTGATGTATGCCCTATTATAAAGTCCATTCCAGCTCGATTATTCTAGGAGGAGGTAATGACCTATAGAGGTGATGAGAAGATGTAAGAGGTCATTTTTTAGAGATATATACAGATAGTTAAACTCAGTTGTGCGCGCGGCCCTATGTGTGCGTGCGTGCGTTACTCGGACGACGCTCGCCGCATCACTGCCATATGGATGAAAGTAGTACACAAGCGCACGCGCGCACAACTGAGTTGAATTATTCATACTAATTGAACAAGTAAATATCTCTAATGACCCTTTTGACAACACTTGGAGTTGGGGTCGACACATCATATTTATTTGGTGTTGGGGTCAGTATCTCTAGTGAGTGTTTCTATACTGACCTGCTCGACAACAGTCTCATCGTCGTCGGGCTCGTCGCGGTCGAGGTCGAGGTCGGGGTCGAGGTCGGGGTCGGCGTCGGGATCGACTTCGTCCTCCGCCTCAGTGTCGCTCCCGAACCCGCTGTACTTCATCTCTCCCCGCTCTAATGCTTCTAAACTCTCTGCCAAAGACAATAATATTACTGAGAATGATTTACTACTTTTTATACTACTACTGGCTTAGCTTCCTCGCAAGTGGAACATTAAAAATTAAATTGTAAAAATACGAATATATTATTGTTAGCCTTCTTCGAAAACATACTATTTTTTCAAGACACAAAGTAGCCTATGTTACTCTCAATCCATTCATTTACCCAAGTCTACGCCAAAAACCAAATAAATTTGTTGCATTGTTAGAGCGTGAAGAAACACACAATTTGATGCAGACAACATCTAGCCTGACTTAAAATATGTCAATTAAATTTAGTGAAGAGTACGCCTCTCGATTAAATCGAGACGGATAATAAACTATTTTTTATACTTTTTATATGTTACTAAAACCTGAGTTTTCCTCATAACAAGATTACAAATAAACATTCTTCATTATATTAAGCCTAAAACAGCGTTAGCAACATCAATGCTTAGTTATTTAATAATTAGTTTCTTACCAGGATACACCATTGCTTTCTTTATAGCCTGAGGATCCTTTCTTGACCATTTCTGTACTTCCTCGTCCATTTTTCCCACTTTTGATGGATTCATTGCCCATAAACAACCTGAAATAAGAAAGTTTTTATGACAATTGGCAAACCAAACAGGCAGCATTGCTTGTAAAAGAACTTTTTCAAGACAAGTTCGTGTCGTAACAGACGATTTATGTAATTCAAAATTGATTTCATAGAAGGCTTTTTCTATAACCGTACGTACCTTTTCTTTGACTACCATTCGTTGAGGGTTTTTCTATTTTTTCGAAACATTTATTTAAACTGAGGTTGTGTCGAACTGAATTTTTCCAGCCGTTAGGTGCCGTTTTGAAGTATGGGAAGTGTTGACTGAAAAAACAAAGTTTTATTAATACCAAACAATAACGAAAGTCTAAAACGATGTGAATACCTACTTATTCTGTTCTTTTCTAATATTAGCATTTTCATGATAGACAAGGACAAAATATTGTATAAGCTATCTACTTATTAGCATATTATTAGAAGGGCGCCAGTCTATCATGAGTCATAAACATTTATTTAACGACCTTATCTTTGAATCACATAAAAATTCTCTTGGCAATAGGTCGAGATTTCACAAGTAATTAAAACTAAACGACTTACCACATAAAATTGTATATTTCGGAGACCGGTAGGCTGCCCGTCCTAGAGTTTTTCAACGCCATGGCTATCAGACAGGAGTAGGAGTAGGCCGGCTTGGGAAACTCGCCCGTAGTTTTTCCACTGTTGTTATATTTAGCCTGACTCGTGTCAACCGTGAAGCCGCCGCCGACGGAAGTCTTAATTAATTGCCTACTGCCGCTTAACGAGTTATCGATCAGTATCGTCGCCTGGTTTTTATTATTAGCTAAAATTGTCCTAGATTGCTGCGCATCCAGAATGTGTATATTGCCCGAGATTATCGTCTTAGCGCCGAGTGGATGCGTTATCTTCTGACTCGTGTTAAGTATTGAACAGTTCTTGTTGACTTTCAACATTTCCGCTTGCGTCGTTTTTATTCGTACCGTGGGGGTTGAGGGCGCCGTGCTTATTTTCGTTTTTGTCGTGTCTAAATCTTTTATGAGGTCCTTGACGACGGCTTTGTCCTGTTTTCTAAGGTATATGACCATCTGGGTGGCCTCCTCTAGTTTCTTTGGGGCTGGTTCCTCGGGTTCGACTTTAGCAACTTTGATGACGTTGGGTGAGAAGGTTAGGTGGCTCTTTTCTTGTTTGGGACTGAGGAGGGATGAGCTGGTGGTGCTGGTGTTGGCCGCTGACGTGAGAAGCACGTTGGAAGCCTCCTCCTTGACTATACTCTTTACTGGGGTTTCGGCGAACGTGGACGGCATCACAGAGTTGGGGTTCACCATGACGGCGTTCGCCTCTGAGCCATACAAGTCGAGGTTGTGTACGAAACTGGACGAGGAGTTGTTCAGCCACATCACAGAGTTGTCTGTGTCCATGTCTAGCAGTGGTGGCATTTCGGAGAAGTTCAGACCTAGGGAATCCTGGAGAAAAAATACAATATGTCAAATTCTTTTAACAATATAAAATTATTGACATATTTAAATAAAAACTGATAAATTGCAATGTAAAAAAAGCTCCGAATGGGACTATAAGAAATTAATAAGGGTAGTCATGAGAGTAAATTTCTTACCGGAAAATCGGATATACTGCTCAGGTCTGTCGCTATCTCGCTCTTGATGTCCATGTCCAGCATATCCTGGAGCGAGTCGGTGATGTACAAATCCATGTCGGAGCACCACTGGAAACAAGAAATGTTCGATAAGTATTAAGGGCACCACAGAGTCCAGACTTTTTAACAATTTAATTGTATGAAGTAATTGAAGACATAAGTGGAAGAAGCAGATAATTTACATTTAAAATATGGCGGGTTTTGCGTCAATGGACGCTTTAAGACCAGAAAAATAGCCTTCCTCGATAAATAGACTATCCAACACAATAATATTTTTCTAATTCTAGCCAGTACTTCCTGATATTACAGCTTTCAAACAAACAAATAATCACTTTAACAATAATCTTTATATTATTAGCATAGATTTTGAGCCTTGGCAAAATTTCAAGTATAAAGAAGTAATATATTTTGAGTTCTACAGCCTTTTAATTATAGCTATAACGACCCTAACAGTGTCCATATTCTATTTTTCATCTAAACAAATAAATATCGTTAAATGAAACTACATACATATTCAAAATTTTATATGTAACGGTCAAACAAACATCAAAAGACGATCGTTTTTTACGATTTTGTCAGTTATTAGAATCACATACAGTAATAGACATTTCTCATGAATATTATGTTGTTGCTTTTTTGAAACCATGTTGAAGCTATAATAGAATCGGGGTCCTGGTATGTAAGATCTATAAAAGAACTCGCGATCCGCGTATTCGGTTGTACTTTTGACCGTTTTTTTCGAACGTTAAGCCATTCAGGTTTAAGAAGCGCCGAAAGGCTCGCGAAGGCCAGACGAGATTTAGATCAAGGTCAGTAGAATACCTCAATACATTGATGAAACTGAAAAATACAAAAGCCAGAATAAAACAGCTTTTGCCTCCTGAAGGCCTTTATCGTATTCGTTGTATTGGCATAGGATTTAAATTTCGAATTCTCAAAATCTCGATTCGAACATTTGCCCATTGTTCCAAAATACGACTCGAATAGTATGTTTTATTCAGAATATCTTAAAAGCTGACCTACATAATATTTTACTTTATGAAAATTGTACCTAATTAAATTGTTTTAAATACAAATGAAATTACAAAAGAAGCTGTTAAAGTAGGTAATCCCATTTTTAAGTGAACATTTATCATTGTTGAGAATGATTGAGGGAGTGAATTCCACTACAGCCTAGTAGTGAAACCTGTTCCAGACTTGGTATGCGTTCACAGAGAAGTAGTGAAAATATCATTCTATCTCTTTCGTTTCATTGAAAGGATCTCGTGTTTTTATAGTGTCTCGCGCCTTGATTTCTGTTTTAACGTCCTTAATCGTTTTAATCTTTGTACGGCTACGTACTTATAATTAGATTTAACATGCAAAGGGGACTCGCTAAATGTTTTCTCACCATAACCTACGTCAGCTCGGAGCATGTAAAAGATATTTCAAAGAATCGACTCACTACCTGCCCGAGGGTTGTAGGGTTGGACAAAAAATGCACCATTTCGCAACAATCGGTGCCACGTTGCGTCTTTATATTGTATCCTAGCCTTTTCTTTATAATTTATATTGTAGTTTTGTTAATTGTTATTTATTCCAAGCAAACTGGTCCTACAACAACGATCTGGTTAAAGTGAACCCTGTGTGAACATATGATTCATGTTCTCAATACAAGGGACGAGAGAAACTCTTAATCCTCGGTTAACTTTAACCCTCATTTAATATAATCCATGGGTGACGTAACTTTCTCTTCATCCGGAAATTCGTTAACTCATTTTAATAAAAAAAGGTTTAATGATATTTTGCGGTTATACAGTCTGTGTTGGACCTTATTTCCAGATTCAGATTGATGGCAAAAATAAAGTTCCGAAGTACATAAGCAGCTTATTGCTTCTCCATCAACAGTAACATAGTGCCATGTGGTGTTTACTTTGCACCGGCCCGGCAGGTGTCAGTAGGCTTTTTGTGTATTTTTAATGTGCCAATGAAACCACTTTTGCGGGCACCTGCCGCTAGGTCGCGGTTTTGGGTATTTCATGTGTAGAGTTGTCACATCTTTTATTTGCATATTATTTGTGCTAGTACAGATAAAAACCCAGCCAACTGCGAGTTGAACTCGCGCACGAAGGGTTCCATACTAACGTACAGAGCAAAAAAAGTATTTCTGGGCGTTTTAAATTTATTTAAAAATATATTTAAAGACTTTTAAATTTATAACATTTTTTGAATTTATAAAAGAATAATAGGCATTTTTTTATTATTTTGTCTTGGTAGGAATTCAACCCTCCCCTCTGATGAGACAAACGCCTTTAAATAAGCGTGTTATGTCTGTTTTACACACCTCGACATCCACGAAGTCTTACTAATAGGGTCCCGTTTTTCCCTTTGGATACGGAACTCTAAAAATGTAAACGTGCAAATGGGTGGGAGTGTGCAGAATCGAGATTGTGTGCCTTGTTTTTGTCGACCGATATTTTTCGTATACAAAATTTCTTACTGTCAGCAGTTATGTATGTACTTCTGTATTGTATTTCGCCCGTAGCATTATGCATAGCTGTTGCAAATTGCGAGATACAAAATAACTTTGCTGGTATTTTTTTACCTTCAGTCCCTCTTCCTAATTCTATATACTGTATGTTCCACTTCCACAAATATGTACGTAATAGTTTTGCTTAGTTGAATATTTTATATTTTGTAAATAGCCCAACTTGTTATAATTATTATTAATAAAACTTAATTAAGCTAGACCACCAATACTATCGAACTTTGCTAGTATCAGTAATAAAACACGTTATTAACATTTCGGTACGTAAATAAATACTTTATTGTGTAAACAACTAAATCGAGTGCAGTGGCAGATAAGAAACCATTATCAAAAAGCGACCGAGACGTTTTTAGGATCCCGTAGAAAAATCTAAAATAGGGTTCCGGTTGACTACTTGAAACAATTTTGTAATGCCCTCAAGTCACTCCTACGACCTATCATATCAACTATAAAGGTGTCTTCATTAAGCTCAAAATAATTTTGAACCTTTCCATAGACTTATTTTATAACAAAGGAATGTTTAAAACCCTACGGAACTCGGACGTGGCACGGACCACGACGCACGCTTGACATTTTTTACTTCTATTTATTACACAGAAATATAAGAAATCATTTCCTTTTCCTGATAACGTCATCCCACATTTTTGTTAGTTAAATATCATTTATAATCTTATTATTCATATTTTTATTACATATTACTTTTAAGAAAAGAATAGCAAATTTTTTAAAATACGTTTTTTTATTTCAATATTACTTTATCCCACAGAAAGAAACGTATTTAAAACCATTATTTTAAATTTTACAACCAATAACAAATCGTCGACGATCCGAAAATGTTCCGGCTTTTTGAAAGAGAGGATGCCAGTTGGGGTGGCAGAGAGAGATGGGTATAGAGACAAGAGGGTGAATCGACCCCTAATGGCATTGCAGCCGGCTTCGAACAAATACCCACCAGATGTACCGGGAAAACTACGGCCTTTCATTATTGCTTGGATAAAAAAATAATATTAAAAATTTGGGTTTTTATTCTAAGCTTAAAATTTTAAATTTGGATTAAGAAGGAATGTTATATTTCCGCCATATCATACCTATTCAATTCCACAGTGTGCAAAAACTTGCGTACAATTCGTTCCGTGGATGTTGTCGAGCCAAAAATGTCCGTCTCACGAGCTAAGCCGTGCGCTTGAGGGGGCCATGAACTCTCTTTATTATTTAGAGTTCATTTGACTTGTGCGATATGAAAAACAACTATCGGTCGCGCCTTAGCAGATAATGAGTATTTTTGCGTGGCATTTTGCAAGTATTTATACATAATTAGTCCAGTTTTATCCCAGCTATCCAGCAAAGCGTAAACAGCACTTCCCAAACTCTACATTTAAGAATTTTTCCGGCGCTAAAAACTCTACTGTGCGTACAGAATATTTTCCGATTTTACCGCTTATAAAATTAAAAATCAACCTAGTCGAGTATTCTGATATCAACGCTTTTTATACATTTTTTAACTTTGTAATTTTATAAGCTACGTACAGAACTACAAACACTAGACGTACGTTTTAAGTACAATATTAAAATAGCATTTTCTTCCTGGATGCATTATAATGGATCTGGTATCCGTCATCGGAGGCGCCGCAAGGGGCCTGTGTCCTCGAACCTGACCGCTCGCGGTCGCCTTGAACTCGCGCTCACAAATTACCTATCTCGTCTAATGTCTACGCGTTCGCTCGTGAGAAAACCTAGGAAAACGCCGACTACTTTTTAACCGGCTTCAAAATAGGATGAATTCGACTATTCGTGATGGAGATTTTCAAACGAAGAAGGTGAAGCATCATCAGCAATTTGCATGATGTATGTTTCAATATAGCGCCTAAACTACTGATCCGATTATAATACGTTTGTTATATTCGTGACAAATATTAAATAGCCAGCGAACATAGGTTATTTAATTTGTGTGGAATAGTAAAGAACTTTTTTTTAAATAATAGTAAGGTTTCTCAGGGATATGTTATTGAAAAATTGGCTTTTAATCTAGATTTTTCATTTTACCAATTAACCTCCTTATTCATAAAAATATTTAAACAGTGTTTAGCTGCCAGCATTTTCTTCTTCATGGTTCATCCCCTAGTATTGTATTGTATTGTATTGTATTGTAACTTTGAAGGCTCGATTCTCGTACTTTCGTGTGATTATTTATATAGGAACTAGGCTAGTATTTTAAGTTTTTGTAGACATTTTGGTTCTTTTCATCTGCACTTGTCATAAAATCCAACTTTCATGAATAGCCATAAATATCCAAAGGCATGCATATTTAACAGACGAAATGTTATACTTAGTTTATACTTTAATATGCTTGGCGCGAAAACCGACAAGTTTGTATAGTCTGTTTCGAGAAGTTTTTCCTTTAAGGGCTTCAGGAAGTTGATCCTTGTGTCATTGATAGAGAGACCTGTCAGAGGTAAAACGAATGGGGACGAATCGTAGTGAGTGCGCGCGCATCTATAGGGAGGGGTTTAGTATCGATCACGCACGGCGCAGGCCCTCCCTACTGGAGGGAAACTAAAATATTACGCGTGAAGTTTTATAATCTCGTTACGTCTAGACCGTGATAACTTTCTGATAACTTTGTTGCCTGAAGACGATTCATTAATTAGTATTATTAGAAACGAGAAAGAATATTACGATTTTCCTTCTTATTACCATTTAGTTTTCCCACGATCATTAGTTTTAAATGCTAATTATAATAAATTTTCGTTTAATTTTTTTCCCCTTGATATAGACAATTCTAAATTAGCAGACAAACATAATATTATATTAATTAAAATTTTTCACAACAATCTCCTTCAATATTATCGTAGTATTAACATTTATAACCATCTTTTTTGGGATTTTCTGCTAAATCTACATTTTCATTTAATAAAATACTGGCTAGAATTGAAAAATAAAAACGAGTTCGTCGCGGTTCACTATTTGTCGTTAATTTCCTCGCGCTATCCATTGGCAATATTTCGTACGTCAACAGAGTGCATTGACCTCCGCCCGTAAGAAATGTTACTTTGGATACAGACTAAATTACACAAAAATGACCGCACTAAATGTTAACAGCAAGATAAATATTCATAATGTTTTTACATAGCACATCTTATAATTTAATTATTAAATAATGTACACATTAGAATAAATGTTCAAATCTTTGCAAAATTATTTATGTTCTTTAATTTTACGATTACAAATAATAAAAAGTCGGTTAAAAATCACTTAGGTACTACGATTTAGGACTGAGTAATAATTTTGTTTATCGGCTGTTTGAGAATCCCTTTATTTTAATTTCCACAGAAATCTCACAATTTTTCGGAATGAAGAATGAAGCCTGCTTCCTGCTAGAATTTTGACGCAAAAAACTCACCACGGACGAAGATTATCCAGCTATAGATAATATAAGGAAGGGCTATTTATTACTTATTAATTTTCAGTTTTGCAACATTTGGGAAAATAAATGATTCTCTATTTACTATCCTAGCACATAAACCTAATTTTCAAGTTACTACCTAGGTATACAAACATAACCTATTACTGCATTCGGGTCAAGACAGTCTATCTGGCCTGGAATCCGAGCATCACTGTGTTATATTATAAAGTAGCTTATAGCTATAAATATACCCATTACCCACGTATAAAATACGTCAATGAACAACTAAAAATATAGTTCAATTTTTGATCGCAACGTAATGATAAGGATAGAGTACTGAGTAGGGAGCAAAATACCTAGGTCCAAGACCATCACTTAGCATGGCAGTCGTAATAACACGAAAACACGAAAGAATGGGAAACTGACAGACTTTTGGGATTAACTGCCAAATTGTGGGAGAGCCGTGCTTCGGTACAAATGGGTTGGTTCGACCGAGGAATACTACGGCCTCACAGAAACTGGCGTGAAACAACAGAGTTACGCTGTGTTTCTTTCAGTGTCTAAGTTTTCAAGGGGGCCGACTCCCTAAACCTCATTCGGCATTCCCTATTCCTGTAGCCAATTCTTTCATTAAAAATGTTTATGCTCGCATGCCTCTAATTGGGCGAGCAAAGCGAGCCCCCTATATCCCACTCCTAGTACATGTGTGTGGTACACTTTACGGAAATATTATAAGAGCTTTAGGTTTGGGCTTAGTAATTTGAGTACATGTGTAGATGTGTTTAAAAAATAAAATATTATAGACAATAACAAAAACAAAAAATATTGTATTACAAATGCCATTTATGCGTTGCAACGGCTGTAAAGTTAAACTTATCTTAACATTTGCACATCTCAAGTCATAGATGGCGATCGTCTTTTGTCTGGCACGCCAAAAACGTCACATAATGAAGTAAATTTAGTATTAGTATGAGTTTGATGGAGTTTTAGCGGACTGCACCTCTTTTTTAATTTCGTATCTTTAAACTTTAACGACTTACATCCTAAGTTTTAGGACATAACGGACGGAACCACAGGTGTTGTTTGCCGAGTGTTCGTGTTCGTTTAAAAAAATACATTCACACACACAAGCTCACGTACAGCACACAGTCAAGCCATGCAGGCACCAGCCCACCATGACCAGACCCTTTTCCAATGAATGCATTCATCACAGTCTAGATAGACGAGCATAACAATAGTATTTTTATATAAAACTAGTTGATGCCCACAACTACGTTGCGCGAAAATTTGTATATCACGGGAACCGTACATTTTCCCGGAATAAAAAGTACCCTATGTCTTGCCTAGACTTAATGGCTAATAAAAAAAAATATTTATTCGAATCCGTTGAGTAGTTTGTCAAAATATTAATTGTACAGACACGCCAATTTTACTGTTCTATTATATGTATAGGTAAAGGGTAAACGAGCAAACAAATCTGAAGGAACAACCGTCGTCCTTAGATAATTGAAACATCAGAAGAGTGGCAATTTTTTTAACCACAATATTATACAGTAATATAGTATAAGTATGAGTGGTATAATATTTTAGATTTTCAGTAAGTCCTCTTAAATTTGACTTAAGGTTTGACTGATCATAAGTGATAGAAATTAGTATATGGATAGATAAGCAGTTTAGTCGCTAAAGACTAAATAACTTTTTGTAGATACAAAATATATCTCTTCGAATCTCCGAAATAACACTAGGTACCTATATATATATAGGTATATGATTTATAATATTGGCACTATAAAGATGTACAAACCAAGAGTCTAATTATTGTTTTCGGGGAACGTTTCCATGGATTTCATTATGTTTGTTCTTAACGTTCGATAGTTTGTAAAAAAATGCAGAGGACGTTAAGTATTGGTTTTTTAACTGTATTAAAACGTATTTACAGAGGAAGATACGGGATAAATATCCAGTTAGTAATTACCAATGTTTCACATTTCGGCGTAGAGATGTTACAAAGTGACTAAAAATTATTTTGTGTCTGTCATACTGCTGTTCCTGCTCTACGGCGCGTACGCACACCAACATCCGCACAACTACGTAGACAGAATGCACTCATTGTTAAACGTTTTGAAATTCTCGCTTGAAACCGGCCGTGGGAACCACATTACCTCTTATTCTACGCTGACTAATAAAATTTACTTCTGTTCTTACTTCTAGTAAGGGCGCCAATAACGGTTTAATCTCACCCACCTCAATACTACTCATATTATAAGTTCTCTAATTTTTATGACCCTGCATTCTTAATTTTTATTTTTTGTATCATTCTTGTAGGTAAGGCTTTATGAACCAATTTTAGAAGTCCCAGTTTACTACATAGACTATAGAAGTTACGGTTAACATTTATGTATGAGTAGTATAAGTAGGTATTTATAGTTACAACTTACAACTCGTACGGCAAGTTCATTGACGGCAAATTGGCGCCGTTCGGTTTAATGATACGTTTTTCAATAATTACCACGTAAAACTATTAAAAGATCAAAGTGTCACTTCTGAAACTGCTTAAATTTAATAAATTTTAGTCGTTTTATAATAATATTAAGGTGTTTAAATTTATGTATGCCTCGATCAAATTAATATATTTATTCTATCCCTGTCGCACAGCACCAGTTGCCTTAACAGAAAGAGATGAAAGATGTACTATTTTTTCCGTTAGTGTATAAATACCACATGGGAAGTAGTAGTTAATTTAATAACTTAAATTTTATTAAAATAGTAATGCAATAATTTATAATACCAACATCAAATAATGTTCTATTGTCATTTTATGGATTTACAAATTTACACAGCTATAATCTGCAAGTCTACTTATCACATCAGCTATCACTGATTTCCCGCCAAATTGATATTTCACTGTAAAATTTGCCTTGCTTTTTCAAATTACAGTTCGGCTTTATAAAATTTTCAATATATTCATCTATATTAACAGAGTATTCAGTGGATGACATTAAAAAGAGCGGGACACGGGCCGTGTAGGCACTTTCTCATGCATAATATCTAAGTTACGGGACATATCACTTCGTAGGAGTTAGAAAACTTTACTTACCGAATATTTATTCGAATAAATATCCTTATGCTCAATAGAATAATCCTGAATTTCACACATTTACGTATTTAATGTCATGAAATTGACAAATTTAACACCACTCACTCCATAGACATACACTGTTTTGCTATTATCGTGAAAAGGTACACAAAGAATCTCATCTTTTCCTATTGGTAGATTGTGACCACGTGACCAATAAAACCCAACTGCTATTGGCTAATAACTTGTCGGTGCATGACGTCGGGCGTCAAATGAATATCTTTTTATAAAGATCGATGTGGAAAATACAGCAATTTATTTATGAGTTGAAATTATTTATAATAAAAAAAACTAGTAATTTTTTGTAATAATGTTTTAAATTTCAAGTGCTTACATTAACACTTACCTTTTATCGTGACTCGTCGAGTTTCGACAACATGGCGGTTTGTTTACACCGGCATAATAAGGCGGGAAGTATTTTAATAATAAATGTTTATTTTGTAGCTAATTTTAGCAATTTACATCTACAACGGCTTTTTATTACAAACTTATGTTCAACATAGTAATATCATAATGTTTAAAACATGGAATAACAAAAAACAAGGCACATGGTTTTTGCTTTTCGGGACGGCTTGCGCCATCTATTGACAGTAATAAAAACGTTTGGGTTTAAGCGGGAAATTCAACGTCAAAAGTTTACAACAATAATAAAAACACTTTCGAAACGACAACTCGAATTAATAATGAATTAAACATAATGAACGCATAAATTACATTAAAATTAACAAAAAATGTCAAGTAATTTGAGAACATTAATGATGTTTATGTCTTGAACATTCTGGTAAGAAAAATCATAACATTCAATTTTGCCATTAAAGTTAAATTACACTAAACAATATTTAAAAATTGAACAACTAAAATATCTTAATATCTAAAAATAATTTTATGAAAACCAAAATTCAATGAAAGGAATATGACACTCAACATGGCAAAAAGTAAATTACGTCTTTATATTACTAAAACATCTTTACAATGAGAATGCAGTCTTTTGGATAAGTTACTTTCTAAATTTTTAAACCACTTTTCAAAATTTCGATATTTTCACATTTCTGCTTCTTTTGTACATTTCATATGTTCCATTTCGTTTAATTTTCTTGCCATATAAATATTCAGATTTAAAGTTAGTAACATTGTTTGATTGAGCAACAAACTTAGTGTCTCTTGGTATAACATTCACTTTGAAATTTGTTGTATAACCACTGATGGAGGTGGAAGCAGTTGGAACAAATGGTAAGACTTTTGGTTTTAAAGTTTTAGCCTTCTGTTTCTTTAAATCTGTCTCGTCTTCATTGAGATATATGCTTTCTTCCAAAAACATTGAGGGTTTGTTTTTCCTTACTTTGGTTTCTTCTACTATGAAATCTGTGGTTGCTATGAGTTTAGATTTCTTTCGTTTTGGTTCCTCGTGCCTAGGTTTGTCATCAAGCTGCTCTAAGACACTAGTAGGTAAGCGAGAAACTTGCACTTTTTTAAACAGATTTTCCTTTGTAGCCTAAAAATAATTTCAAAATACATAATTCTTTCCTTCACAAAGAAATAAAATTAATACTAAGGAAATTCTATACTTTACCTGTGTAATCTCAATATCATCTTCTCTTTCTTTTCGCTTTTTGTTTTTAATCCCCTTCATTAATTCTAAAAATTTAAGGTCATATAAGTAAATCAATATATGGTCTTTGTTTTAATAATATTTTAAAGAGGCAAGTGTTTGTTGTTTGTGGGTTTAGGGCCGGTAAACTCTAAACCTGATTAATTGAAAAAATCTTACATCACATAATTTTGTTCCGAAATTAAATTTCTTAATAAACACCCAATGAAGCGGGCATGGGGCAGCTAGTAAATATATAAACAACAAGGGAACTAGAATTTGCTGACTCACTGTCTATTTTTCTTTAATACTTCATTATAATCAATTAAATACTTCATAAACAATACACAAATATGAATAACTTTGTTTTACTAGTGTATACCAACAACAGACCTGTAATATTCTTTTCTGTTTCCATCATACCTTGTGGAGTTAATTTGACTTTCTTTTGATTGTTCATATGTAATGTGTCCTTTCCATTTGCAGCTGCAACATTTTATTAGTTAGTTTGCAAAGATTTTAATTAAATGTAGTTTTTTAATAATTGACAAAATTAATTAATGTTGGTAATGGTATAGCGAGAGTATAGCTTAATGCTTGGTTGAAGTGACTTCAAGAATACCTTTTTGTTCTTCTTCGGAAACTAGGGGTGATCTTTTTCTTTTGCGTTTTTCTGCCTTACTCAGTTTATTGCTTTCACCTTCTGCAAAAAAGTGTTTTTTTTTTTTAAATCTGTCAATTAAGTACCCTTTTAAACATATAAGACAAACACATATACTGCAAGCTATATGTTTGTAAATTATACTAACCTGGTTTATTTGTATTTTCAGTGTCATTATTCTGGGTCATCTTTGTATTTCCAGGTTGTTCAGAAATTGGTGAAATTTCAGTGTCTGTAACAATTAAGTAGATAATATGAAATAAACGTATTAAATACTGACGAGAAAAGTTACTTACATGTTTCCGGGATAAAAATATCCTATGTCCTTCCGCGGGACTCAAAGTGTCTCCATACCCAGCGAAATTGTTTTAGTGGTTTGAACGTAAAGAGGTAACAGTCAGACAGACACACAGTTTCTTACCATTTTGTGAACTCTCTGAGACTTTATGTTTTTTCTTGCCACTTGACGTAAGTGATGTGTTCAACGCAGTCACACCTGCAAAAGTGAAAATAGGTTTTTACTAAAACAGTTTCATTTTAGTATGCAATATGCAAAAAGATCGCGCCTCCATCTTACACTATTAATAAAGTGGAAACATGTATTTTTGTTACGAATAAACTCAGAAATTACTGCCCCTCTAAAACGTCACTTAGCAATATTGCTATAGCTTGACTACAAGCTCTTGGGTATGAGCACAGCGCGGCGGGGGAGGGTAACCATGGTTGTCGGCAGCGCTACTGTCAGTAGGTCATCAACTTGACGGCGGTAGTATTCTTACCCGTCCTCCGCCTCGTCC
Source organism: Cyclargus thomasi (assembly GCA_026546445.1). Taxonomy (NCBI): domain Eukaryota; kingdom Metazoa; phylum Arthropoda; class Insecta; order Lepidoptera; family Lycaenidae; genus Cyclargus; species Cyclargus thomasi. The sequence continues at coordinate 15,893 of JAOTAV010036809.1, forward strand.
TAAGTTCCTAGGGCGCGGTACATAGGTTGTGGTCAAGCTATAATTCAAGGTCAAGCAATTCTTTTACTTGCAAATAACTACTCATTTTGCAAATCAGGAATTTCACTATAAATTTAGATTAGTTTTGAAGTACTCATTTTATCAACACTATTCGATTTTTCAGCAAAATGTACTAAAATAAATTGCAAAGCAATTCCTTTGCAATATTGCTAGTTGGACTTACGTACAAAGTGCTCCGTATACAGGTAGGGTGTTAGCTGATTTTGAATATAGGATACTTTTTATTGCAATTAAATGCTTCCGTAGGATAACTCATTTCTACGCAGGCAAAGCCGGACAGATTTTAGAGGGATATCGGAGTTAAAAAATTGAAACTGAAATTCAATGTGTAGAGCCATGTTGATATAATTTAGAATTTTACAAAAACTAAGACAAGTCCTGAGAAAACAGGATACTTGGCAAACCTAATAAAACTAACAATTTGATTATTTCTTATCATTGCTGATTGCGCACCTTATAAAAAAAACTTCTAAATCATGAACTTTACTATTTAAGAGAAATATATAATACAGTAAATGTAATCTACTTACTTGTTTCTTCACAGACCACATCAATAGATTTTTTGTTTTTCTTTTTATCACTTAAAGGAGTTTTCAAAATTGATTTGTTGATTGTCAGCTCGGCTGCATCTAAAACATTATTTCATTAATTAATTTTTATTATTAAGATTTGCTTGTGATATTTACTCTCCTTTTAAAGAAAGCTTTTTGAAATATTTATTTTGCTGGTTAACATTTGCCATTTTCTGATAAGAACTGAATTGTTCTTTCACCTTTTAACTTTAATATTTTTGCAAACAAAAAAATAAAAAAAGAACATATATGCGGTCGAATTGAGAAACCTCCTCATTTTTTGTCAGTCGGTTGAAAATGCGTTTTCAATTTCAGTTTTAACCCACCTATCTCATCCTTTGTATCAATATTTGAATTTTTTCGTATTTTCTTGCCACTCTCTGGAGTTTTTATGTTAAGATCATTAGATTCCATATTATCTGAAAAAAAAAAGTATTTACTTTTAATACTATGGTGATAAGAGCTTATATAAATTATATTATATAAAAAAAACAATGAAAAGCAAGCCGGGGCCCGTGCCCTGGGCGGTAATTTCAGAGGGCGCCAAATTTATTAATAAATAAATACAAAACTTGGAAAGAAAAGCAACTGATGCATATTTCTGGAAGGAGTATGTTTTAGTAAACATCTTATAACTGAAATTATAAAGATGATAAAGGAAAATAAATAAAAGTCGAGGCGGCATATTTCATTTTATGCCCCGCCTACACTAAACAATGTGAAGATCCGGAGTTGGTATTATGTAATCTAAAAGTTTATTTAAACAAACCTTCAATGTTTGTACTATCCATGTTTTGTTTCTTTTTCTTTTTGCTACTGCCAAAACTGCTTGATATGTTCAAAGATGCTGGAAATAATTTAAGTGTGACTAAAATACTCTTACAAATAAAAATATATAAACAATTCATAATTTTTGTTACCATCTGTGCCTATAAATCCCTAATTGGGCATGGTTAATAGGGCAAATGGCAGTCAAGACCGAAAAATTATAAGTTAGCATAGCGACCGAGAAAGTGTTTTTTTCAACAGCAAGATAGACAAAGTGACGTTGAAGTGATGGATGCACAAAGAAAATTTGACAAGTTAATCCCAACCATCTGTCAGTTTGTCTATACTTTCGTATGTCTACTGACGCTATAAATATTATTACTTAAACAGCATCAGGGCTAGCTTCATGTTGTTGAAGTAATTTCTATAGGTAGGTATAGGTATTGTAACCACTAGTATATTGTATATTCTATAATTTGTGTTCAACAAAATACAGACCTTCATCTAAATTGTCCACTTTGGAGTTTGATACATCCTTAACCTTTTTGAATGAAACCTCCATTGGCGCATCTGAATCGGAGTCATTTTCTGGAATCCAAATAAATACTCACATTAATGCTTTATATCAATAATTGTTATAATAATCTTTATGACAATATCTTTACTAGCATTATAAATGCGAGAGTAACTTTGTCTGTCTGTTTGTTACGCTTTAACAAGTCCTGTGATTTTGATGTCCTATCCCGGGATTCAAAGTATCTCCATACCAAATGGACTATTTAATCCCCGAGAAAAGAAAATTAAACTAATTTTTTTGAGGGCAGAGCAGCAGAGCTAGTATTATCACACACAACAACTTACCCTTTTCAGATGTTTTGCTTTTGTTTATTGACTTGTTACCCTCAGAAGTGTTTTGGGCATTAGCTCCTTCCGTATCGATGAAAAATGGAACACCACCATCTTCAGAATCTGTAAATTTATTGGGAGTGTGTAAACATATTTACTCTACTTAATTGATAACTTAATTATTTGAGTTGTCTGTAGGCCTTATCCTTTTTCTGTCGTTATTATAGTCTGGCTACTATAAGTTGAACTTAGAAAAAACCTTCCAAATTTAAAAAATTCTGTTGATGCTAACACATAATTGTAGCAGAGAAAAAGATTTTGATTGTTTATCAGATCATGAGACCTAGCCAAGAGTATTTCAATATAAGTTTCTGTACAAAGTGAAGTGTTATTCTTATTACGATTCATAATACAAAGTGTTGTTTGTTATAAATCAAATACAATGTATGTAATTCAAAGTATTTTTTTTTGCTATAGTCAAAATCAGACTCTGAATACCCAATAGAGGGACAAAATCCTGTTTCTCATATCCTATTCTATGGTGTTTTTGACGTGACAACGTCTTATAATTCGATACGAAAAAACATGACTCATGCGGCGTTACCTCGCTCTGAGGCGTTCCGTTTAAGGCTTGGAGTGCAAGCGAGAGCG
>JAOTAV010036820.1:0-18789 GCA_026546445.1 Cyclargus thomasi
TATCACTTGTCCACACTTGTGCATGACAACGAATGTTTAATATTCGATATTCTACCATTATCACACATTAAACACCGTAATAACACAAATTTAACAAAAAATACAAAACCCACAACGTCACTCTCCGAAATCCCTGCCAAAACTCCTATTCTTCATTTACTCTTATATATCTTAAATATTAGACTTTTGTAAATAAAATAATTAAAAAAAAAGGTTGGCCAAACATTCCATTTGGCACACTTATAAAAATGAAACAAAATTTAGATCAGTTTTCGGCGAAGTGTGTAACAATGTAATGGGGCAATTTTCACCGCTATTAGAGGCGACATCAAAGCTGTCCTAATACTCATAATAAGCACTCCAAAATCGCTCCTTGTATCTGATGATAGTGCAAATAATATAATGTGTTTACCTGTACGTATTTTTTTTGAACAAAATGCACATTTACAACAGCTTCAAAAGAAACGAAAATATAGAAGCCAAAAACGTGAAAAGAATAGGAAATATGCGTATGAAACAATTATTATGGGCTAAGATATATATCTGTATATACAGAATGACAAAGAATCTCTGAATTCTGTTGAGAAATAAATAAGATATTAGCGATTTAAGTTTTCTACCCATCTCTTTCTCTCAAAAAGTAATTTAGCTTGAACTGTGCATGCAGCTTATAGACTTTGACGTGACAATCAATATCGGATCTCTCTTTCTAACTCACTACTTTTAAGGCTTATCAACTTCGTTGTTTTCAATGTTATCAAAAAAACTGATTGGACTACACCATTTTTAATAACGATACATTTATTTAAAGAAAGAAAAAAAATCATGCATATTCCCTATTATCAATAGGCAATAGCTAAATAAGTATTACTAGTTTTTACTTGGGACATGATGGATGGTTTGATTAATAACCATTGCTACGAAGAAGTTAGGATTTCTAGGGGTAATTTGTACTTATACAGGGGACTTCCCCTGTGCATCACAGAGTTCACTATGAAAGTAGCAGTCCTATGAAATGCTCTGATGGAGCTCTAGTCTCTACGCTTGAAACTGGCCCTCACGGTGGTCTCCATTTAGCAAAAGATCACCATAGATGACATTATGTAGTCACCGCTGAATTCCTAAAGGAGAATCAAGACCAAGTCCCGGGGAGGGACAAAGGATGCTTTTATTTCGATAAACTTTACGGTTTCCGCGCGGTATACGAATTCTAACGCAGCGGAGTTTCGGGCGACATCTAGTTACAGACTTTAAAACTGTTGTTATTTTGAGGTATAGTTCCATCGCATCCACGATCCCATGACTCACGCAGATCACTTCTAGTAGCCCTGACTACAGTGGCTCTACCATGAGTTCGAAGAAATGGTATTTGTCAATACTGACTACATACATTCTTAGTATGGCGAAATTTTACAGCACCTCTAGCGGTAACTTGTTGAACTAAAATTGGCATTAGTCAGTATCGAGTATCAGTAAAATGTACTAACTCATGGTAGAACTACTGAACCGTCCTTCTGGCTCCACGTGATACGTGATTAAAAATTACCGAAGGGAAGACGTCATTACGTAGTCATGACGACGGCAATCATTTCATCAGGCAATTGAGTCAGCCGGGATTGGCCACTTATCCAATAAAGATGGCGCCCGGCGAGTGACTCCGATATGTAAAAACAAATTTAATGTGACAGTAACGAGGAATATTGTCTCGTAGAACTGATGGGGTTTTATACACGTGAGCTGGATCCTACTCTCAACGACTCGACATGCTGCCGTTCCACTCTAACAACGTTATTTCGCCTTTGTTAGAGTAGGGAGCGGTATTCGTGGCCTAATGGGTAAGAACTTTGGTTCGCACTTGAGAGGGTGTAGGTTCGAATCTGGGTATAGGCGGGTACCAATGAGACATTTTCCGATCTCAAGTACACAATACGGGCGCTCATTGCCTGGGTGAGCCATGCTTCGGCACGAATGGGCCGGTTAAACTGGAGTGATAGCACGGTCTCACAGAAAACTGGCATGAAACGGCATTGTGCTGTGTTCTAATAGTCTCCTGTCCTCATTCCCATATGGACCTGGGCACCTGGCAGGCACCTGGGTCCTGGAGCCATAGCTACACCCTCCCACCATATCACATTTCACCGATCCCCTTCCCCCTAAAATATGACGTACTTTATGAATGATCTCTAATTAATGGTATTTACCAGCCAGCTGCCCACATCGCAAAAAAAAAGAAATGCCGCTGCAAGATATCAATGATGCAACTTTGCTGCGAAACCAGTTGAGACGGCACGTGCTAAAAACTTGTACTGAAGACCAAGAACGAGTACGGCATTCAGCAAATCGACTCATTTATATTGCAGAAAAAGACGCGGCGCGTGCGACAATGAGGAAATACCACGGATGTCCAGAGATCCACGGGACTGCGCGTGCGGCCTCGTCCTTATGAAGCAGAAATTCAATCACATGACTAGAAGATATGATACTTAATACGTGTAATATAACACCATACAACTTTGTTTAAAGCATTCGTAAAAATTTTAAGTTTTGTGCAGACGCACAATTGTTTTAGTTAAGCCACTGTCTTATCACTATAATATAGAACAGCCCGTGGTAAAGTAATATTTATTAACAAAAGCCCAAATACAAGAATTAGTAAAAAATATGCACATTATATTTCCACCCGAATTCCGTATTCGCAAACCTCGGACTAATCCACAGGAACTAGCTAATGAGGAGTTAATTGATACGGCTACATCTCTAGATTGAATTTCCGATACGTGGGAGGCAGAATATGGTAACATCGGTAACCCTAGACCGAAGTAAAGATCAGCTAGGTAGGCGGTGACCTTGAGTCGAAAATTATTGATTATTTGAATGTTGTATCTCAAATGTCCGATTTTGAGCTATACAACTTCGGATATTTTGGGATACATTATTAATCTACAAAGTTCTAAGAGATTCTGAGAAATTACGATGTTGACTTTCTGTAGAACCATAATAAGTTCAAGTGATCAGAGGTTATTTTTTACATACTTGCAATCAGTCGTTGAACTAAAAAGTTGTCACTTTCCATTTAAATACCTGCAACGAATGCGCATGCAAATTACAAACATACAGTAGGTTGCATCTCGCAAGCCGCAGTTTGGCGACGTCAGAGCTAGGCTAGCAGTGGGCGAGATTACCTCATCCTGTCTAATATCCTGCTAGCACTGACCTATTTCGACAATCAGGTCGATAGTCAATGAAATTGCGTCCATTGTCGCAGCACAATAGCCGGCTTACGCCAAAATCTCTAAAACCAATAATCCAGTTTTTTCCACGCAATCTATTCGGGTCTTTGGAATTTTTTGCGGCGCTTTTTGCGTTTCGGAAGCCGCAGGTAAGATCCGGGTTTTGTGTGTCTCGTTATGTTTACAAATTCGCAATTTGCCCCCCCAATAACTGTCGATTCGCGTCAGCTGTGCGCCCAATCGATAAAGCATAATACAAAATATATAAAACCAGACTACAGTAGTTAAAACCAAACCCACAACGTTTCAAGTTTCTGTTTTCTGGTACTTGTAACACTAGTCTTTCAGGTACTTACTACAGGAACGGATGACGTAGTGTGATGCGTCCATATATAATAATAAATGTGGGCGACCATACCTAACCAGTTTAAAGTAAATTTGTCACGAAAATATGAAATACTATTTTTCGCTGACTTTGTATTGTATATAAGTTAGACGTATTAGTTATTAGTAATTCAAACAGAAAACACCTCTTTCAATAAGTCTCCCCGAGCCTGCACATTGCAGGGAAAACAAACGTCTTCCTAATATTATCCGAATAAATTTTTACGCATTCTGGCCAATTTTGGGAGGTTTATTGTAATGATGGTCTACTGAATATTATTATTATTCTGGCTACAATCAGTTCAGAGCTTATTTACCTCTGAAAAGGCCTTCATACCGACCACACAATGATTACTCTCGTAAAAACTCCGTGGTAAAATAAGACGCTACTGCAACATGCGCTCAAGATTAACTATTGTCAATCTGTTATAAAAGCTGGTATATAATCCTGGTCCTGGTCCTCACATTCATTGAATTAGCCAAGTTATTCATAATGCCGCGGTTGAATACACTTTGATAAAATCTTTTAACATTGTAAAGTTGTACTCAATATTACGATATACGCAATTTTTCCAAAAATTATGCAGCTTCCGTTGGACTTTTAATGGCCTTTTGTACCAGCCAAAATTGCGAACGTGAACGTAATTTTCTTCTTTAACATCTGCATTTAAAGTTCGTTACTTAATTTAGATACATAGGTAATCCAAATTTTAATTACAGATTTTAAATTTTGGAAGATACGCCACTTACCCAGGCGGATCTTAGATTTTCTTAGAGAGCAGTCATGGTGTAAATTGTACGAAACATTAAAACATAGGGTAGAATTTTATTATACATACAATTATTATTTATAACAAATTAATCAGTTAAATATTTAGTATATTTTGCGTTAGGAAGAATCACCTAAAATTTTCTCATAGTTAATTTTTCATATACTGTAACCGTTGACTAATGACTTAACCTAAGTGCCGATTTACACTTAAGTTAAGTAGCGAGCTAACTTGCGCCATCGGCGAGTTTTGTTATTTTTGACGTTTGAACGTTAAAATCTAGTTAAGTTGTAAGTTGTTGATTAAGTTGGCTTGAATATAACGCTATCCTAATTTTTGGCAAGTTAAGTGCGAAGTGCCCCCCTCTCGCGCGTCTACCGCATCCCGCCAACTTAACTTACCAGCGTGTAGAGGTCTGAGTTTAGTACAGTTCATTTTATAATATTAAATTTATGAACAAATTTAATAAAATAGGTATTTTGTAAGATATAAAATTTAATAACTTTGTAGGCTGTGATTGGGCAATTTATGGAGACTCATCTTGTTATGGAACCAGCAACTTATGATTACTTAACTCGCCTACGTTTGAACGTCACTTAATACTTAAAACTTAACTTGATCTTAGCTGCCCGTTTTGATAATCGCTACTGTACTTAATTAAATGTAAACAGGCCTAACATCAATTTAAGTTACAAGCTGAAACTTCTCAAGTTCTTGGTGACTTGTCATACATATTCCGTACTAAATTGTAAATGGGAAAATATATTGTTTGTTTGTGTGTCCTAACTGTGCACCCTAACCAAGCATCAAACCATCGACTTGATTTTTGGCGTAGGCTTAGTTGAAAGTATAGAGAGAATAACACAGGCTAGTTTTCATGTGGGAAAATCATCATGCTCTCAAAATATTCGTATTTTCTGGAATTCTCAAATTCCGCGCGACCCGAGTTGCGGGCAGTTGCTACTAGGTCATATAAAAGAAGTTACATGTTCTATGAACTAATAAACTATAAAAACCTGCTTTAAATGATAAATTAAAGTAAAAAGTCCTTTACTCCCACCATTAAAAATCCTTTCGCACGTATATTTAAAATGACGTAACTTAAAACTCATTCGCACTTTTGAGTTGCGTCACTGTTCCACTCCAGCGATGTTCCCATACAAATATTCGAATATAAATACAGTTATGCATAAGTTATAATTACATTAAACAAACGTGATAAAGGTGTCACAACAATTAAATTATTAATTCAAGGCCAAACGCGTTCTCACCGACTGTGTGTTCCTCCACCATAGCGCAGTACCGTTGTCTTGCAACGATGACAAAATATTAGAATCTCTTTCTGTGAAATATTTATTTTTTTTACTACCTCTTACCCGCGGCTTTGCCCGCGTGGAATTAGGATATTTAATTACCCTCTTGTTTTATCACACAGAGGCCCCTACAAGGGGCTTTCATTCAAGTCGCCTACCCCCTTATTCATAAAAATATTTAAACAATGTTTAGCTAATCAAAATTCACTGTTCCTTTCTGACGTGCGATGTTTTTAATATTCTAGAAAGAGACAGCGAACCTGGATTATTTAAATACTGATTAAATATTATATCGTGATGCTAAGAGTATCGGATGATTAAAGTGTCTACAAACACCGAAGCAAACAAACTTTCACGTTAAATAAGTGGTAATTCTGTTAAGTTTTAACAAAACAAGAATGAGAAGCCGACATTGACTTCAGCCAAAAACCCATACTAATAGCAGACCAATAATTAGGGATACCCGCCTCATTATAAAGCTTCTATACAATAACGAAAAAAGTGCCAAAAGAAATGCAAAAAACAAACATAGGTAGTCATCAGGGCGATAATGTTAGTTTGTCTTTGCGGTGCTATGTAGGTAATCTCGAATAACAAATTACAAATGAAAAACTCCAGTTAAGTTGTCGGCGATCCTAAACATAATGTTTGATTGTACCTTAATGACAAGGCGCAGACTTTGACTCAGCTTTTGTGTTAAGCCGACTCAAATCAGCTCGCGGCGCATTGAAATTTGTACTCAATTTGTTGGTGGTTAAAGTTTAAATCTCACTAGCGGCACCGGCCAGTGCATCTACTAAGGAGGTCCCATGATTGAGCAATCATCTACTCTAGCGCTGAGCTGCGGTGAGCGCATTGTGAATAAATGAAAATTCGTTTATTTTTATTTATATGGGACATTAGTCGAGCTCTGTTTATTTTGTATACGGATTACAACGGTATTTATTGTTGTTCATTACGTTATTAGATTAGTGTTTTAATAAATCCATTCTAAGAAGTTAAAATCGTTTTCGAATTACTGCGTTCTATTTTTAAACATTAAGAGGTCCATATCGGTATCATTTCTATTTTTGCGTAGTCTTTAGTTATAAACCTAAAGCCTCTTCATCTTCATACCTACTTTAAACTTAAATTGAGAAATAAATTTATTTAGTTCATCGTGAAAAACATCGCCAAGCTTTTTACAAGAAGTTATGTATTATTATTTATAACTACCTATTAGCGTTCCTAATTTATTGCAAAAACTGACATTAGATTAAGGAAGCATAAAGTCAGGTACGCGACCTTGCTGTGTCAGACAGACAAGACAGACAGACGTTATTTGGTTGGAGAAGTTACTTTTTGTGTCAAATATACCTTAACCACATATTGCTAAAATACAGGGGTCCTGAAACTACTTTTTGCGACTTTTTGAAACGACCGCAGCGACGCAAACAATGCAAACAAAACTGTGAGGAGCAAAACAGGAGTAAAGTGTATTTTGAGAGACTGGGGAAGTAAATTTGAAACAAATGTTTTCAGAATGTCTATGTTGACCTACTAGTTGGTTCGGGAACTAGCCGTGCGAGAAGAACGGGGGCGGCGTTGAAATCGCGTTTTATTTCAAATGGATTTCTTTCGTTCTGCTCGACACTGCACAAACAGAAAAGGGCTTAAAAGTTTAATTGCACGCATAGAAGATAAAACTCGGATTTGGAATACCAGCGCATTTAGATTATATTAGATGGTCATTTCTACTGACCGTGAGGATTGGTGGCCATGGTCAGATGCCAGGTAGCCTAACCTGCCAGGGTACGAGGTCGACTGCTGTAACCCTATATCCTCGACCTTGTTCTGTCTATGACCTTCAAACCTTATAGCAAGTTTTTGGAAATCCACTAGTGAATTTTGTTTCGTTGTTTGTTCGTCAATGACGCTAAAACCATGAAACGGATTTCGATAAATGGATACATCAAAATCTTTTTCGTTGTATCGGCGCGATTGCCGAACAAACATCCAAACAAACAAACTATCCTTACTTAATGTTATAAACGGGATGGTGCGTTTATTACAATTTGTTTATTTGTTTGATTGTCAAGTTTTTTTTTATTAAAAAATAGGGTCATATATAGGCTTTTCGCCCATATCCTTTGTTTGTAATTCTTATGTTAGGTTTTTTGTACCTAGGATTTCATCCTAACTTCTTATTCAACTTATATAACATCAATAATGTTAATGTCAGTCCATCACGCTTTCGGATTTTTATGTATATAATAATTTCTAAGTATATATAATATACTATATGTGTAAATTTTTATACCAATTACATACATAAATATGATTATTATTTTTAAATATATTATTCTATGTTATTGTATATAAATTGTTTGTTTATTTTTATTTGTATTGTCTACCTTCGGAGACTATTGATTGTCAGGTTCCTTTACGCGTAACTACCTAATGAAGCAACCCTTGATTTTGGCATAGACTTAATTCGAAGGAGAGTAACATAGGCAACTTTTTATCTTAAAAGAATGTCATATTTTTAAAATTATCAAATTTTTGACGATTGTCAAATACCACACAACTCACGAGCGAAAGATAATACATATTATAAGTACGATTCCATAAGATGATAAGATGAACGAGCGATCCCAATGACCATAAAATAAACATAGACCCAAATTCTTTTTAAATAACTTCCCGCATCATTATCAGGTTTTACATACGAATTTAAATCTAGAACAGGAAGTCCTTAACGCAAGGAGTGATTATCTAAACGTGCAGCATTAATTTTATAAACGTTAGTGAGATCAAAGTGTCCTGTGACTAATATCCTTCACGAAACCGAATACACTACCCTGATTCTACCTAATGCTGTTTCTCATGCGTGTAACGCGCTCCCAGCTTACTTGAAATGGCCACCGTAGAAAGGGTTTGTTATGAATCCGGACAAAATTGATGAATGACATAACAAAACTGACAAAATATTGACAAAGGTAATTAGTTACTTTATATTTTTGTACTTCTAAGATGGCTGTGCGATGTATAATATTTTTAACGAAATAATCAAGCCTACTATTGTTTGTACAATGCTACTGGTATTATACAATCTACAAACGTCAAAAGATAATTATTATAATAAGTTAACAATTAACAATTTACACCTTTGGTATGAAGTCAACTTTTAAATTGAAAAATAATCTGAGGCCAGCTAAAGCGCTGGAGCGTTTTGTTAGGTAGAATAGCAGATTTTACTTGCATTTTACTTTACATTTTAAAAAAGTCCTATAAGGGCAGTTTTGTAAATGACAAGGAAGTAAGAACGAACCTGCAATTAACATTTTCTTTTGAAATATTGCCTCCCTTAAGGAATAGCCATTTAAAATAGTATAATCGGGGACACAGGATACGTCAATTTACCGGACGAAGCGACAAAGACCGACTCGTTTTTAACCTGCCAGTATTCCACAAATTGATAACATTTTAAAAGTGTTCTATTTCTAGGTCCCTTTGTTTCTGATATGCTTTTCTGTTATGTTTACGGAACGCATTCTGCTCTGAATTTTTTCGAGGACAGGAGTGGCGTTAGACGTATCTCACAAAGTTCAAGTTTACACCAAAGCCTAAAAATATCATTTATTTAAATTTTGAACATATCTTATGTAAGGTTACAAGAATGAGCAAAATTTCAATTCTCTATTTGTTAATTAAATAGTCGGTGCCCGCAACTTCTTTGCGCATAAATTTGTATATCACGCGGGAAACGTACATTTTCAAGGGATAAAAAGTAGCCTATATGCTGTCCAGACCGTTAGGTCTGGACAATTATGCTATTAAACGAAAAAAGATGTTTTCAAATCCATCCAGTAGTTCCTGAAATTAGCGGATCCAAACAGACAAACAGATAACTTTTTTTGTCGATAAGTTTCTATTACTGCTCCTTAGCTCATTGATTATTTTGTAAAAATATTAAATGTACAGACACTCCAATTTTACTGTTTTATTACATGTATAATTATAATAATAGATAAGTTATATATGTAAAAATAGATGTTTTTGGCTCTGCTGTAAGTTTGACTTTTTGTGATACGCCACTTCCGCTTTCTGCCGCCGACATGTTTTGTTGTGGACTCCGCATAACAGAAATTTCTGATAGGTGTGTAGTATGAAATCAGAAACGTTTATAACGTGCGTCGAGGCTTTAAACGTATATACGTTACTCATATGAGTTTAAGTCACAGAACTCTGTACTCTTTTAAACTCCCCCATAAGGCAGTCTCGCCAAGAAGTTTGGGGGACGGTAAAATTAAAAAAAAATGTAAAAATTATTTTGGTAAATAAAATCGATGATTTGTATTAGTAGTTCTTTAAGTTTAGTAAATTAAGATTTTTAGCAATATTCCGCGAAATAATAACCTCAAACCTGCTAAAATTCTTAATTTACTAAACTTAAAGCTGTGGACTTTCGCAAAGTAAGGCCTGATTCTATTAACTATTTGTAGTTCTATTAAAATATTATACAATTATGAAATACGCATAACTATAGCACATCTGCAATTATGATTGACAATTGTCAATCATAATATATTCAATAGTAATTCTAAGTTTAAATTCTAAGAATGAATCAGATGTTCATCAAAAGCGGCGACTGACAAGAAGTGATAATGATTTGTGTTATAGCGTTTATAGCGTCTGAGAAGTGAGAATGTTCTGCATTTCCGGAACAATCGCCTATAATAACTACCTGATACCTGACAAGAGATATTTTGAAGGCTGACTGACTCAGTACCTTACAATTAAATAATTTTAGCTTTAATTTAAAAAAAAAATTAATAAAAAGAGCAATAATCGAAAACAGTTCATCCCATTGAGATATCTGGATTAGGGATCGGGAACAGCGTAGCGTAACGCTGTTACACGACATTTTCTGTGAGCCCGTGGTATTTCTCCGATCATGCCGGCTCATTCGTGCCGAAGCATGGTTCTCCCACAGCAATGAGGGAATTTATCTATCAGGAAATGTCACATTCGTACACGCCTCCACCCGGGTTGAACCTAGCACCCTCTCGAGTGTGAACGCGGCCCGCCTCGCTGCTAGCCGTCACAATGTAAGCGAAGCTTAACAAAGCAGTAAGCAGGCCATTAACAAGGCGCGGGAGTCGCTTCCGTCCGTTCGGGGAACTGCCCGGACGGACAACGGACAGGAATAGCTCGTGATATCCTCCGGGAACGTGACACTTATCATCAGCAATCTGCTGACATCCTCCATGTGTAAAGAGTGTACACCGTGAATATAGCAGCGTTGAAAGAGAATAAGTGTCCAAAAACAAGACACCCGACTGCTGGGACCGTTGCAATATATGAATTTGGCGCCAAAAAACCACCATTTTGTTTTTTTAAACTTTGATATAATACCTAGTGTCACTCTCACAGTAAATTCGAATCTTACGACACCTCTCAAGCCAAAATCCATCAAGCCGTTTAGGCTGCAGAGCCTGCCAAACAATTATACATACATATATGCATATAATATGCATACATATATACTGTCGAAAAACATAACCGGCGCAGTCGGGTAAAAAACTAAAAGTTATTTGTATGGGCAAAATCATGACGCGCAGCGCAGTCTTTGCTCATACAAATAACTCAAATTCTATTTTAGCGTTGTTACTTTTACAGTGAACTCTATATAAGGGACACAAAGACAACCTAAACTTATAGTCTGGCTACTATAAGTTGAACGTAGAAAGACCTTCCAAATTCCAAAATTCTGCAGATGGTATCACATAAATTTTGTAGTGGCGAAAAAGATTTTAATTATTTATCACATCATGAGAACTAAACACGAGTATTTTATAGTATAAATTTATATAAATAGTAAAGTGGTATTCTTATTGAGATTTATAGGACTAAGTGTTGTTTCTTATGAATCAAATAAAATGTATGTAATTCGTAGCACAATTTATTTGCTTTACTTAATGAAAATCGGGCTCTGAATACCCGATAAAGAGACGAAATCCGTTTTCTCATATCTTATTATATGGTATTTTCATATATCTTTTATTAATACCATTTATTAAGATAAATAACATGTCATGTCTTACATAAAAAGGCAAACGATTAAACGTGTAATCATACGATCAAAATTATAGAATCCAATTGTAGTCCAATTTTTACCCAAAACAAAAGACTGCGTCAGAATAATGTTGCTAGTAAAAATAAATGCAAGGTTCAACTTATAGTAGCCAGTTTATATTTAAACTTACTTTTTTACGACACCTATATAATAGTCCTCATTTGAATCGCTACGCTCTACATAGAGCTAGACATATCGCCGAATTCAAGGAAAAGCGATTCAGTAATTGATGACCGGCGATGCGTATAATTCTCTACGTTTTTCCTTAAACTCTTATGTCACTACAAAAAAAGTTTCGTAAAATCACACGGAGACGGTGCACTACCCGGGGATCGCGCACGACTTTCCAATCGATTTTTTGGTCGACGTGACGGAAATCGATATTAGTTCAATATGATCGGCGCAGACGGGCTACCTTACAGCTAATAACGGCCAGCTTGGACGGAGCTTTTAGGTTTATTTTTGGTCAAAATGCAAAATTAAAATTAACGCCGTTTGTGTCTCTTCATTGGCTGGCGGAACTGTTATGCAATTCGGAAGGTTATGTTTTTCGAGAGTATGTATGTTACTGGATATGAATGTACAATTGTTTGGCACGCTCTGCAGCCTTACCGGCTTGATATATTTTGGCTTCAGGTAAGGATAGGTGTCGTTAGATAAGTATTTACTGTAAAGGTGACACTAGATTTATCAAAATATAAAAAAAAACGAATGGCGGTTTTTATCGCCAAATCCGAAAATTGCATTGTTTAAATTGCAACGATTCCTGCAGTCGGGTTTTCTGTTCTTGAACATTTAGCTTGTTTGGTATGGTATCTTGTTTTGCTAATTATTCTTAAAATAATACGAGTCACCACTGGTCGCTGACCTTACGTCCTTCCCGTCAAGTTTCAACTTTCTTTCGAAAAAATCGCCTGAGCATCTGAAGAAATATCGCCAGTGGCCCATCTGCGCTGACCCTAAATCTATGTGGAGCGTGTCTTACACCTGTTACGGCGAGGGCCAGTAGATCACAACACTACGCGATGACGAATCGATTGATTGTGACGACTTCATCGGAATTCCAGATACCAGCTACTGGACCGTGCTAGTAATTAAATCAGATTCCTGTTAATTCTGCTCTCGAAACATTCCTTTCCGGTAACTCGGTTTTGGATGTACTGTTAGACTATGATGTTTGTCGGGTTGTAACAAAGACAGATCGTAACGTTTAAACACGGCTTTAATGCACTCAAAACAAAGAAGGAAAGGTAATCACTACAACAGTACACATTAACTAGGGACCATCCATAAAGTACGTCACACAAAATTATA
The DNA here is from genome assembly GCA_026546445.1 of Cyclargus thomasi. Lineage (NCBI taxonomy): Eukaryota > Metazoa > Arthropoda > Insecta > Lepidoptera > Lycaenidae > Cyclargus > Cyclargus thomasi. Next base: position 13,130 of record JAOTAV010036820.1, read on the forward strand.
TTTTTTATAAAAAATATATTTTATAATTATAATTTTTAGACCCCTTCTCCTCCTTGTCACAGGTCACACTCACATTTAATCAAATCGCACGTCGAGTGACGACTCAAGTGCAACATTTTCTCAGTTCGCATGTCATCAGTGAGTCACATGTTGTCAGTATTTCGCAACCACCGTCTGCCTTCCGTCTGGTGAGTGCTTGCGTCATCTTGGCGCTGGTTCAAGCCCATGTCTATGACCTTTGCTCTATATAGAGGTAACCTTGCAGGAAATTCAAATAGGTAACAATGCAGCACTTTAAATTATTAAGTTAAACTTATTTAAGTGTGATAGGTTCTCATTTTTTTCTTGTTAGTTTTTTAAGCAGTCGGGTTTTATGTTTTTTTTTTAATAATAGTTTAGGCAAATGTTCGGCCAAACCGGCTGGACTTTCAGGCTATTAGGTTTGGCGACTTGGCAACCTTATCCACACAAAGTCAGTAGAAAATACGTACTATAGACACAAATCATAATATTTCACTAATAAAGAAATGAATTCGGTATGAAGTCTACCATCTGCCTATGAGCCAATTTCTCCAATAGTACAATATACTTTTACTTCACAAGCACCGCTCGAATACGACAAATATTTTTACGAGTGTAAAGGAATTAGTATCAATATAGACATTTATCAAACGCCTCTGAGCTAAACAGACGACCATTATTTATTTATTGTAGTGATATACGACTGGGCCACCGGGACGCTTATAGAGATGTTCTTTGACAATACTAACCCAGTAATGTGGCCTTGTTGTGTTATAGGAGTATAAACCTTATTAAAAGGATTTTAAAGATGGCTTTTATTTATCTGATTTTATGGCTAAGGCTGGTTTACGTAAATTAGTAGAGTGGTAAGGAGTTTGAAATTTTATTGTAAGTTACTTTACTAATTTATAATGTAAAATTTTATTATTTGAGATAAAAGAGAGAGAAGAGTATTTTTGCTCACAGAGGAACACAATATTTTTAACTTTAAATAACATTTAATTGCTAAACAATTGAATCTTACTCAATTCACATTTCAATAACAATTAATTTTTTACATGCGGCCGTTATAGACGTACCTTTTAAAGGTTTAATTTATAATCCAACCTATAAATCAAGGTCTACTTTACACATTCTTCGTGTGAAGTGACCTTTATGTGTATATTTGTGTTATTTTTCACGTTTAAGGGCAAATCAGCGGGGGTCGCCGACAAAGACCTGGCCACCGGACCTCTTACCTGTTGACTGTCAATAAAAAAAAAGTTTTTTCTTTTCGGTCACTAATGCCTATGAAATATTGGCTACGATTGGTGACACCTACGCTACATTCACTTGTTTCTGTTCCGCTTGACCGGGTATTGTGTAAGCATCTTCATTGTTGTAATCAACTTGTTTCTTTGTTGATAAAAAGCAACTAAAGTATTCCGTTAATTTTATTTCATTTTCTAAACGTCAAAATTTCTTTGTAATTCCGTGTCAAATTATTTTGATGTAAATTGAGTACAAATAAAAATATTTTATCAAAACTTTTACTGTCGAATAAAAAGTTCGATAAAATATTTTTAAGTGCAATGGCCTTTTAAGTTTTAAGCAAAACCATCATCACAATTTTATAAAAACGACCATTGGAAACGGGTCGACCTATGCCCTTATATTAGTTACTAGCATTTGTTCGCAGCCCCTTATGCGTTTGAAGTATTTTCATAAAATTTTTATGTCCTATTCTATCCCCTAGAGGGGTACTCTGCTATGTAATAACATGTATCACAGTCACTCACCTTTGAGTTTTGTATATATTATTATCTTCTTCACCACAGCTTTCACCATAAATATAAGTAGTTCTATCATGAGTTTGGAACAATAGTATTTGTCGATACTCGATAGCGACTTCTTTTTTTTTTATTAGATTGTCAAAATTGTCCAGCGCCTCTAGTGGTCACTTGCAAAACTAAAATCGTCATACTAATTTACGTAGTCACTATTGAGTATCGACAAATATTAGTACTTCAAGCTCATGGTAGAGCTACTGAAAGAAACATAAGAAAACTAGTATAATATAGTGTTTAAGTGTGGGCTCGGGTTTTGGCAGCTGATCTCACATCTCTCCGTCATAATATAATGGCCGCGTCTTATGCGCCCAATTTGTCCACAGATGACATACTTGTCTACGCTTTATATGGATTTACCTTAATTGCCTTTAAAAAATTTTTTAGTCCTAAAATAAAAGCAAATAATATTTTAGGGATTACTTCATGCACCAACACACGGCGACTTTTTGGAGCAGACCATCGATCGCATGACACATCGCTACTACGTCGCTAGTTACGATGCTTGTTAGTAGCAAATATAACGCGACGTAGCTATACAGATGTGCGATTGAAGCGATGCTAACGCGTATACATAATTTCATCATTAATAATTAAAGTCATCTCTAATTAGTGCCGATAAACTCCGAGTTAGGGAAGAGAGAATTTTTGACATAACGTAACAACAAAGAAGAATCTTTAATCTGAGTTCGGACTTTGGACATAAATAACATGAGATTAAGAATATCTTTTTCTAGTACAATTTGTTCCTTTATAAATCTCAGTTAAGGTGACAATTTCCGGTCGATTTGGTGCCGGAAACGCACCACACAAGTCGCATCTAATCCACATTGTTGAGCCCACTAAATACCCCACCGCTGGGCATAATCTATACGTGTTTACTTTACATTAATATAAAGAAATTGTCACTTTTGTTCATTGAGATTCGGGTGGCCTTAATCTTTTAACACCTATTTTGCTCTACATTCTTTCAAAGTTGTTCGTAAGTCTTTGAAATATAGAGAACAAACTCTTATACTTACTTTCTATATAATGTCACCGAATACATTTCTGTACAAATAATATTTTGAATGAGAAGCGATTGTCAATTAAAAAAATGTCATAGAACTGAAATAAGATAAAGGTATAATGTCGTGTAAGTAAATTACAAACGTAGAGTCAAAGTAGAGTCTCTTTTGGTACTAGGTATACCAAGAGTTGTGAGTTTTCACCAAATATATATATATGTATTGACTTTTTTTAAGCATTTCAAAACTTCATCAATAATATTAATATTTTCGAAAAACTTTTCATTTATTTCTTAATTTTAATCAGTCAGTCTCTGCGTCACAAACTCAATGACTGACTATTTAGTAAAGAGTACCAATGGTTTCTCGACAGTCGAAAATCGTATAGCAACTTTTAAAATAATATCTAGGTAGTAGCAATTGGTTTATTTTTTAAAGTGAGAGTCGGAAATATTAGGATAATAATGGAAATTATCAAAACAATAAAACACAGACGACATATACGGTCAGCATTTAGTTATGAAGATATAATAGTGATAGTGTGGGCAGCGCGTGGGCGTGGGAAAGGCGTGGACGCTAATGTGCCCGTCAAACAACTACCGCAGTTTGTGGGCCTGATTACTACTAACTAGCTTCGCGAGTTGCTACGGTTTTCCTAGCGGCCTGCAAGATGCACTTAAATTCTTGTTTGACAACCTCTGTAGTTAAGGTAAGCACTTTGGTAGCTTAAGCCGGGTGTTGCGGGTTCGATTCCCGCCGACGACGGAGCAAAAAGTTTTTCAATATTCTTGGGTCTTGGATTGGTATTGAATATGTTTATCATATAATAAAAATCAATAAAAGTATTATATTATATATTTCCGTTGTCGGGAACACGGGACTAGACAGACGTTGTGGGAAGCGTCCATTGATAAATAAATAAAAAAAAATACGAACGTTTCAAGTTGAACTGAAAAACTCTGTAGCTATAGACATACTCTGAAACTGTTTTGGGACTCGAATGAACGAATCAAAATGTCGCGTCCTACTCTCGGACCAGCTGGTCTATCAGAAAATTTGAATGTGCCGTTTGAGAGTATAAAGAGAGCTTCTGTTACTGATACTCCCCGGACGCCCATTAACTGCTAGCTTGAGACACACAAGAGCTATACCTAACCTTAGGTATGAGCGCGGCGGGGCGAGGGAGGGTTACCATGGTTACCGGCCGTGCTACTGTGTTAGTTGGCCGTCAACACTGATGGAGGTAGTATTCTTACCCGTCCCCGCCCCGTCCCCGTTTCTACGCCATACAGAGGTTGTAGTCAAACTGTAGCACAAATCCGGGGAAATCTGGACGTATGGCAACCCCTCAGCTTACAAACGTTCTAAGTTACACAGAAAACGCTGTAAGTTCAGAAAACATGAATGATAACAAACAACAGATGGAGAAGTGTATTTGTTTGTCTTATATTATGTAGTACTGTGTTCTCTTAGTTCACAATTTTTGATAAAATATAATCGTACACATTAAATTGTACTGTTGTAGGATTTAAAATCTTACGGTTACATATTCATTTCTGGGCTGCAATTGCAACTCAAATAGGAAGATTAAGAAATTGATTAGTGTAATTATTATGCACAGATTATCTGCCGTGAGAACAGAGGGTGCAGACGAAAGATTTGTATCTTCATTACTCTACTCTCACGTCTTCACTAATTACTCTGCTCACCTTCCATGAAATTACATACGTTAAAACAATAACCACGTAAGTATTAGAGCACTTTAGAAATTATACATGCAGAGCTTTTACGATAAAGGTTTTTTTAATAATATTTAGGGAGCAAGCGAGCAGATGGATTACCTGATGGAAAGCGACTACCGTCACCGGAGTCGCAAGTGCGTTGCCGACCTTTATGACGGAATTGGGAATGCGAAAAAGGGATTAGGGACGTTTCTCGCCAGTTTTCTGTGAGGTATCACTCCGGTCGAGCCGACCCATTCGTGCCGAAGCATGGCTCTCCCACGGAAATGAGCATCCGTATTACTTGAAGTCGAACCGGGGACCGAACCTGTACCCTCTCGAGTGCGAACCAAAGATGGGTAGGACCTTTGGTTCACACTCGAGAATATAAGGCTACGGACGCTCATAGACCCCCGTCACGAAGAAAGACGTATCTCCGAAAAAAAAGCTGCATCTTTAACTATTATAATAATAATTAGCTTACTGTTACAACTGTTATAATAATAATTAGCTTATAAAAATATAATTAGCTTACAAGACAGAACTTCTGGCTTCGTGTAGACAAAACTAGCTACATTTTTAAGCTAGTAAGCCAAGGGTCTGTTACAACGCTTACTGATGAAGTTTCTGTTAGGTTATCCACAACTTTTTTACAAATTCTCCATGTTAAGTTGTAGATAGACTATCTGTAAGCGGTAAAACAGACTTTAATTTAAAATAGTTGACCGGCCAATCTCAAATAGCCTAGACAGTTAAAAAGACTAGCTTACTTTTCAGGGGCTAGCCAAGTTCTAGACATTTTCGCTTCTTTGTATAATCGCTAAAAAAATGTATAGAAATGACATAAGGCGTAACGCACGCTTATGTCATTTCAATACATTTTCGCTGGCCATTCTACAAGGAAGCGAAAACGTTTAAGATTAAGAATACTTTTATTTGACGACCTCTGTGGCTCAGTTGGTAAGCGCGTTGGTAGCTTACGCCAGGGGTCGCGGGTTCAAATCCCGTCGACGGAGCAAGTTTTTCAATGTTCCTGGGTCTTGGATGTGTATTAAATATATGTATCATATAATAAAAATCTTAAA
>JAOTAV010036831.1:0-18788 GCA_026546445.1 Cyclargus thomasi
AGAGCGATTCCTCTAATTCCAAAAGTTTCTAATTTTTTTAGCAGAATAGGGATAGAAACGGTGTCGAAGGCTTTCTTCTTATAATTAAAAATATAAATACTATATTTTTTTTATACTTAGGCCGTTTGACCACCAACGCCGTCAACCGAGAACGACATTATTTTGGATGAATTGGAAATGCAACTATACGATGTATGACATAGGCGACAGGTTTCATTTTCCTCTACGATAGGGCAATGTCGCTAGACAATGAAACCTATAGCCTAAATCATAAAGTTGCATTTTGTCGGTCCGAAATAATCTCGTTTTCGGTTGAAGGTGGTGATGTACGAACGGCCTTACGGTTCGAAAATATATTTTATGTTAAGCTGTTTTAAGAGTCTTAACTTACAAATACCAAATTGCATACAGGTACGTTTCACTTCCATATACTAGTGTAAATTATAGATTATCGATCTAAATTGCAAATAGTCTCATGTTATTTTGATCGCAGCGCTGGGATCTCGAAGTTTCTGGAACAAGTTTTATCGTCTACTTAACATTTGCATTAACCACTCATCGGTTTGTAGGAAACTAAGTTTTAGGATTGCTTCTTACGTATGGAAATGGGTTACAGAATATAATGTAGGAAGATAATTAGCTGTCTATTTTAGTTTAAAGCTGTAACAAGCATAGAGCGTCTGTGGTCTAGTGGGTAAGACCATTGGTTCGCACTCGAGGGGGTGCAGGTTCAAACCCCGGCGGAGGCGTGTACCAAGGAGACATTTTCCGATCTCAAGTACATAATACGGTTGCTCCTTGCTGTGCCGTGGTGCATTGGCACGAATAGGCCGGCTCGATCGGAACTGATTTTACACTGCGGAACGCGCGATTTTAGGTGCTGTCTCGACTGCGGTCGAATCGGAAGTCCTCCACCTGGGTTCGTGGGACTGGGTGGGCCGCTATGATAAAACGGATCCATGAAAAATCGATCGAGAAATATAAATATAAACACTTAGATTGAATTATCTCCAGCTGACTATGTAATTGACTAACAGTTAAGTTAAAATAGAAAAATAAACTAATTTTAAACAAAAAACGGACTTCCACAAGAAAAAAAAGATAGTTGAACTGAAAAGTAATAAATAATTATTTTTCTCTTTTTTGGCTTAAGCCTCAACATTAACTGTAATCAATCTTTATGATTTTGAAGTCGGTATCAGTAAAAATTTAGACATGTAGGCTGGTACCGACTTTAAAATAATGAAGATTGTGTACGGAAATAGGCTGATGCCTCATCGAATTCTGAAACAGGCACTATTAAAGAATAAATATTTTTTAATACTTTTTAGTTTCTTTTTTATTGGGTTTGTTTCTTCCTTTGGAAGTCGGTTCTAATTTTTTGTTCAAAATAATTGTAAGTAAAGGTTCTAACATGTCAATCAATTGGTAATCATTTACTTATATCATAGACCAATTATTTTATAGACTTACAAATCCATACAAAATTTCGTATACGGGAAAAACCTCTTATATCTAGATGGCGCTAGTCACGATGCTGGATAAATTCGTAAGTATAATAATACAACAAAACTAGACATTTACATTAAACGGAGCACCTTAAAACGTGAAAACACATTTTTACAACATCATATAAACACTCGTATATTAATGCTAAAAACTAGCTGACCTGGCGAACTTCGTACCGCCTAATAGTCAATGATCTTCTTGCACTTCCAAGATTATTCTTCTGATCATCTATACGCTAAGCTCGACGATTTCTCGTTTCTGCACTGGCACAAAACTTTCAACACATACATTTACAATAGATGGCCAAGAAAAATCGAAGACACTTATAATTATTATTTTTAACAAAAATATTAAAACCAACTTCCAAAGGAAAAAACAACAATAATAAAAAAGAAACCAAAAAGTATTAAATATAATTTATTCTTGATAGTGCCTGTTTCAGAATTCGGTGAGGCATCAGCCTATTTCCGTACACGATCTTCATTATTTTAAAGTCGGTACCACTTAACATGTCATGATTTGTCCAAATTTAAATTTTTGACTGGTACCGACTTCAAAATTATGAATATTGTGTACAGAAATTGGCTGATACCTCTGTACTTATGTTGTTTTATTACAATGCACAACTGCGCATCGATCTCACATGACATGCCGAACAATTCAGTCTAATTTCAGCTGACTATCTGACTCGGTCTGACTTGATTCCTGACTCAGTCAACAAGTGGTATATTACACGGCCTGCGCCGCCCATTTCCTGTAGATATAGCCGAATAATCTAGGGAAATTGAACTCCGCTGACGTCCCTAATTTGAATACGACGCACAATATGTGTCCAATTATACTGTTATATTAACACGATGAGGTATTCATGGAATAATTTGATTACAATTACAATATTAGATGTACAGTCGAGAGGTTAAGCTTTAAGTTTTCGAAGATTTTAAGTACAGTTTTATAATACATCTGCCGTGGTCGGTAATATCGTAAGAGGTATTAATTAGTTTTAAGTTCATATAGCTATCTCATTTTTTATATTTTAAAAAGTTGAGATAAAAAATAAATTGTGAAATTACATAAAGTGGTTGTGGTAGATAACCGTTAGCTATGCTTGACTTGGCCTATCCTGTAGATTTGTTTTCTATGTTTAAAACATGTTATCTGATACTACTTACTAACATCACATTACACACTTTATAATTTTTACCCGACTGTGTCAGAAGCAGGGTTATGTTTTTCGAGAGTAAGTATGTATGTATAATATTTTGGCACGCTCTGCAGCCCAAATGGCTTGAGGTATTGTTAGATTTGTCTTGATAGCGCATGTGAGGCTGGGTGCATTAAAAAATTAAAATGGCGGACTTTGAATTCAATATTATAAGGTTTCCAAAATTTTATTTTCGTCCATTTAGGTCGAGTAGGGTACCAAAATGCTGATATTATATATTACTAGAATGGCTAAAAATGAATTTAAATAGTAATTCTAGAAATATCATAACTTGATGTTTAAATTGCAATGGTTCTTGCAGTCAGGTTTTCTGTTTTTGGACATTTAGTTTGTTGTAGACTAAATATGTCTAAAGGGAAGTATTTTTACGCGATTTTCGAAATACACGCGAGCAAGTTCGTAGGCTAAAAACTAGCCAGACTCAATAAAATTTTCGTAACAGTTTTACGAAGAGAATTTACAGAAAATATTCAAAACCACCTCAGATAGGATGCATAGAAACACGCTATGTTCTTTGATAGATAAACTAAGCGTCGTATTTTGCTGGCGCTAACGAGACTCCCTCCGTTATCATACACAATAACGTCATACAATATCTTTTAACATATCTTTGATGTAAGCACAGGGGTCGAGCGGCATGAAAGGAATTTTTAGGGCTGACTAACATTAAAAGGTTAATATGATAAAAGAAACATTTCAGGTTCTTTATTGCTATGGAATTTTGTAAAGGTTTTTATAGGCTGATAGTGTTTTCGTTACTTTAAACCTTTGGCTATGAAAGAATATTTTATAGTAACATGGTAACATCATAACATACGGTAACATGCCGTGGGAGAGCCATGCTTTGGCACGAATGGGCCGGCTCGACCGAAGTGATACTACGGCCTCACAGAAAACGGGCGTGGAACGGCGTTGTGCTGTGTTTCGTTCAGTGAGTGAGATTTTCGGTGGCCCAACTTCCTTAATGCCCTTGTCCCTATTAAATGGCCCTCATAAAGGCCGGCAACGCACTTGCGGCTCTTCTGATGTTACGAGTGTCCATGGGCGATGACAGTTTCTCTCCATCAGGTAACCGGTCTACGCTATTGCCCGCTAATTATCATAAAATAAACATTATCACGGTGTTATTCGCTTGATACATCATGATATATTTTTTTCCTTCTTACGTTTGATTATCTTTTAATTCGATACAAATTATTATATTTTTTTATAAGACATTGTCTACGTCATCCTACCTAATGGCTCCCAAGACGATCTTGCTACAAGACGTGCATAACAGAGTATATAGAGAAAGTAGGCTCTCCCACCTAATTTCTGATTTACACGTATTAAGTTGATAAGTAGTTAACTAAATTTTAACTTAACTTTAAGTTATTAACTACATGTAAACACAAAATTTTGTAGCAAGTGTCAAGTTAGGTCGCTTAAAATTATGTTAAAATTTAATTAACTACTTATCAACTTAATACGTGTAAACCAGACATAATAACATATGTTATTACTTTAGTTTAAAATGGTTTGTTGTTGTATTGCCGACCCTTACAAATTTCAAGTCATACTTTATTATAAAAAAATTTGCTTAAAGTCATAGCAAAGGCATTTCATAGTAATTAAACTGCGTATTAGGTCGGAGATAGGCTACTTCTTTTATATATACCAATGTAATGCATGTCATGTTGTATGATCGTCTGAAACGCGTTAGACTTTGCCAAAGAATATAACCTTTACAATGAACCTATAACAATGGTGAGAGTTATGTGCTCACCAAATTTTGAGTTATTGTATCATATCATGTTTCACGCAGCATGTTTCTAACCTTAACAAAATTTATACGTATAATAAAACAATTAAAGCGATGTGTCTGTACGTTTAATATTTTTACAAAATAATCAATCTGGGGGTGCTAAGGAACTGTAATAGAACATATATCGATAAAAAAACGTTGTCTGTTTGAACCCGCTAATCTCAGGCACTACTGGACGGATTTAAAAAAAACTTTCTTTGTTTAATAGCTATTAGGTCTGTACAATATATATGATATTTTTATTGCGAGAAAATGTACGGTTCCCGCGTATATCACGCGCAAATTTTTGCACAACTTAGTTGCGGGCACCAACTCAACTAGTAAACAAAATTATTAGATCCAACCCTTTCAAATATTTAACAAGGTAGCAAGGAAAATAATGCATCCAAGAATAGATCATACCAATTCAATTTTGAGCACCAAAGCTCTATTCGTTATTCTGACTCGCCTACAGATTATAATGAAGAGAGTTAAGTTTTTGATCCCAAGAACTAACATGAAAGTTAGACGTAATATGCGCAGTAAGTTATTTCATATTCTCCCAACTTGGGACAAAGCACACAAGACTACACTATGTCGCGAGTCGCGTTGCTTTCAGGACGAATATAATCTACATCAAGAATTTCACCTTCAATATATCACCTACGAAATCAAATTAAGTAGTGGTAGATTTAGTTTTTAGGTATTTCGTACCTAAAGGCTAAAAATGAGACCCCATTACTAGGACTCAGATGCCTGTCTGTCTATCTGTCTGGCTGTCTCCAGCCTGCATCTTAAGGACGGTAAATAACTAGAGAGTCTAAATTTTCTGTTTTCTGTTGCTGCTCTAACTAAAAATGCTAAAAAAAAAAATTTTTTTTACTCTGACAAATATTACAAGATTAGTCTTTTTTTAGATCTTTTGTTTGAGAATAAACAGAAGCTTCAGAGTCAAAAGGCGTAAATCTATATTGACATTCATTGGAATAAATATGAGATCAGCTCGATAATACTATTTCACAGCTAGCTCTGGATAATGTATTTTTTAAATAAATTGATATAGACTGCTGGTAGACTCTAAGTGATAGCTTTTATGCCGATGGTATAGGGACGATAATAGAATATCGCAGGTAGAATAAACGTGGACGGACGATAGGCTATAACCAACAGGGAATAGAGACAAATGCCGCATCGGCGTCGGATTTACAGCGCCATCTGGTGTCCGTATTTATGACTTTAATCTGAAATCGTACGTTGCGCATACTCGGAATGGAAATTGGCTTTTATATTTAAATATAATTCTACCCCTCTTCCTCCTAATGGTATCAAAATTTCACAACTTTATCCATTGTTGTTTTGTTCTACAAAATCTTGCTTCTGTATGACGAGCGGGGATAAGTTGGTGTTTTATTTCTAGATAACATGTAAAAGAATGCTTTAGTACGATATAAGTAGTAATAAGACCTTGCCCTTCAAGTTGATAAAAATACTGGACAGTATCTTTAACACTAAGATACTGTAAATGGGCACTAAGAGATTGTTACCGTAGTATTCATATTTGTGATCTAAGCCCCCTAAGTATTAGCTTAACATGACGATGGTAAAGTAACACAACTGCAAAAATAATATTTTCTTATAAATTATATGAACCTATATTTAACATATTTACAAAATACGAATTCACTAGTTATTTCGTCTAAAGTAACTAGTGAATTCGTATACCTAAAGCCTACAACTATTTTAAGTCTTTCTTCCGTACCTATCACAAACCGAAAATATTTCAGAGAATACTCTAAAACAATAAACCGACTGGAATCCCAGGTATACGTTGCACGAATAAGAGAAAAACTACCAACAACATACCACTTTTTACCTCGGTCGCACTCTACAAAAACGGCCTAGTGTTTCGTTGTAAGTTGGTCTCGCGCACAAAGGGTTCCACACTAATTGAGAAAAAAAAAATTAACAGATCACGTCGTATTAAGCAATAGCGCTGTAGACGATCAGTAACATCTGTTATTAAAAGAAATAAAATATCAAAAAACACGTTTGTTGTACAAAACACCCCTTTAAATATTTGTTATCGCGGCAACATAATTTTTAACTCTAGCCATTACTTTTCTTGAGATACAGCCTGGAGACAGAAAGCAGGATAGATGGACAGCAAACAGATAGACCTTCATCGAAATCTTAGTAATACAGTCATTTTTTAACCTTTGATTAATTACTGGACCCCTAAAAACGAAACGTCATTTCGAGAACGCGCCAACAATACTTTAAGCAAAATTAAAGCTCGTTCACACGCCGATGTCTCGTGGAGTGGTTTTGTTGTGGATCAAAACGGTTTTCCGAACAAGAGGCTTTTGTCGTCTAATGGAAAAATATCCCGCCCGGGTAATCAATGTCGATAATAGACGCTTTTTTGATTAAAATCCAACACGAACATAGACTTATGTCTAGTTATGTCTGGTAATATCTTGTTTACACGTATTAAGTAGATAAGTAGGTAGCTAAATTTTAAGTTATTAGTTGCATGTAAACACAACATTTAGTAGAAGTTGCAAGTTAAAATTTAGTTACTACTTACCCAGATAATTTATATTTTTTCTGTTAAGTTGGTAAGCGGGGCTTGTCACTTGTACTGGCGTGTTCGGATAAAGTTTTTCGTCGTGCTCCTTTTTGTATGTATTTTAATAATTTATTCCTCCAAAACCTCTTCAATCACAAATTTAATGACAGAATTCACGACTTCTGTACGTTGTTGATCGTCCATCTTGAGTCAACTAAAGAGCTTAACTACTTAAATACGTTTTACATACACTTAATATTAAGTCACTTAAAATTTTGTTAAAATAATTTTGGTAACAATTTAGGTCTGCTGGCAGAGATCTCTTCTAGAGATAAGCACACCTATGTACTGCCACTGCGTTATCTACTTTAAGTTAGTTTTAAAAATCATGTATGTACATAAATAATAAATAAATAAAATTTAGTTACCTACTTATCTACTTAATGCGTGTAAACAAGACATTACATAGCTAAATCGTGGTGACTTCGAGTTCCTCAATATGTAAGTGTACCCAGTTATAATACCTCAGTGTCTGCAAGTGTTTACAAAGAGTTCTTTGTGAAATGAGCAGTGTTGAAGTTAAAGAATATGATATATTTTGTATGAGCAAGCGCCCTATCGACGTCACCTTCGCTGCACCTACTACGATCAATTATGTTTTAGTCTGTAGATGTGCAATGGGGGAAATTGAAAGAGAGCCAGTTATCGGACCTACGTCATTTGGTCGGAATATGTCAATTGCTGGTAGTGATCTGTCGGTTGAGTTTGACATAACTCGGCCAAATCACATAAATTCACGGACTCTATGTGTTCCAACTTCTCTGATTGTACATAAAATGACTTACGTATTCTTTTCCATATATTTTTTGGTCATCACCACTCACCGCCATTTGTGAAAAAAAATATTATCGGTCCCGCAGTTACAGAAACATTTTTGCTTTAAGTTATAATAATATATTTTAATAACTTTAGTTACCCAGACACAAAAGTAATTAAATCTTTTAAATGATAATACTGAGGATTTTCATTTTCGTTTGGTCTCAAACGCTTTTCTTATTTAAAATATTCACCCTTCAACAAAGGTTCAGTATAAACGGCACCCGCGTGAGTCTTAAGTGACGCAATTATAATGAGTTCTAAGCTCGAAATCCCAAAACGGTAGTTTTTTATTTTCCAAATTGAAACAATAATCCCTAGTATAAATTATCCGACTTTCAATATATAATTTTTATAATAAATTAATATTTAGTAAGTAGCCATATCGAGATATTAGGTCTAGTGACCGTCCAGTGAACCAGACGATTAACTGGCCAGTGAAACATAATAAAGACTTAAAACGGCACCATCTACAATAACAACGAAAATTCATTAAACGTTTAAACATCTGAATTGAACAAATGACGAACTTTCATATAAACTTTCAACTCCTACCCCCTTAGGGGTAAAATTTTTAAAATTCCTTTTTAGCGGGTGTTTACTCAATAAAACAATGCTACTCACCAAATTTGATGGTTGTACTTAACTAAAGCTTTAACGGTTTTTGCTCGGCGATGATGAATCAGTCAGTCAGTCAGTCAGGATTTGTATATATAATATATATAGATTGATTGAAACTGACCAGCTACTAAGCAGTTACTCGATAGTAGACTAGCCAGTGCCTAGGCAAGTCCAGTTGAACTAGCCAGCTATTACAGCCAGATACTCGATTTCATTTCTACTACAGCGTCTGAGTTTTTGTTACCACCGATATATTTGTCTGTAGACATTTTCCGCGCAAATCACAGAACAATATGAAGGAAAATGAAAAAGCCTGCAACAATAGATTTTAAAATAATTGTGTGCGTTTTGTTCCAGAGGAATGAGGAGCCTCAGCTGATCTGACTAAATGTAAGCCTGTATTTTTTATTTTTACTATTTACGTAGAGAAAATGTATTTTAAACGTGACGTGAATTTTTACTGCAAACAATTTCGTATTTTGCTATCCTGTGAGCCAAGTTGAAAGAGATTTTTAAAATGAATTTACTGATGACTATAAATCAGAATTATTGTTCTTTAAAAAAACAGTTGCTGATAGATTACGACTGTGTTATAGTGTGTAAAAAACGCTTATAATTTGTGTACCTTATTATCTATATATTAATAAGCGAGCGGAAAAATTTGAACTCCTATTTACAAATTTTTCGTCCTATTTCGACCACAGGGCGACCTCTCGTATAATTTAACGTGAAAGCAGCGCTGAAAGCGAAATAATGTTTTTTGATTTGTATGGCCAAACTTATGACGTCGGAGAAAGCTTCACAATAAATACAAATTATATATTATTTTTTCTCGCTCATAGAGCAGCTACTTTTACAGCTATATAAATCCATAAAAGATATACATATAAACCCAAAGTATTATTAAAATATTTTAATACACGTGTGTGTTTGGTCTCACTCCTTTACGTGTGTAAAGTAAAATCGACGCAATTAAATATCTTAATATTATACATGAGCTATTAAGCGGCGTTTGGTAAAATGGGTCTGGCCGATTTTTTTCGAATTCGAATTAAAGTAATGCGCCGAAACTAGGGCTAACGCCGGCCCTGGTTATACAAATATAAATGTATGTTTGAAACCAGTACAAAGGTAAATATAATTTTCTCCAGATGCGAAACAAGATAAACAGTCTGTATAATTCGCGAGAACTTGCTTCAGTTTCCGACGTACAAAGTTGTACGCGAACACACAGATACGAGTATCGAACTTAAACACTCAATTTTAACTTCCAACTTATTTATTTCATTAAACTTTGTTAAATTAAATTGTTTGCCAGTTACAATATTGTCGCTAAAGATCGATTAATGTTTAGATATAACTTATGTTTTCCGTTTTTGTTTACCTTCCTTAACAAAGTGTGTTCATCACAAATCGGCAACATATGTTCATATTTTTTTATGTTTTATTGATAAAAGCTTTAAGCGTACTCTAGAGGGCGCAGGTTCGAGCCCCGGCGGAGGCGTGTACCAATGACACATTTTCCGATCTCAAGTACATAATACGGATAAATCCGATCCGAAAAAGATCCTTTCGGCACGAGTGGGCCGGCTCGACCGGAGTGATAGCACGGCCTCACAGAAAACTGGCGTGAAACGGCGTTATGCTGTGTTTCGTTCAGTGAGTGAGTTTACTGGTGGTCCAACTTCCCTAATCCCCCTATCTCTACTCCCATTCCCTATTCCATAATAAAGGCCAGTAACCCACTTGCGGATGTCACTTGCATCCACGGGCGACGGCATTTGCTTTCCATTAGGTAACCCGTCTGCTCGCTTGCCCTCTACATATCATATTATAAGCTTTTATTGTCACAAATCAAATTTAATGACCTGTTTCACCGCTTACATATAGTCTATCCACAATTTTTTGACAGATGTTGTAGGGAGAATCCGTCTAAAAAGTTGTGAATAGCCTAACAAAAACTTTATCATATAATAAAAAATTATAAGCAGTGAAACAAGCCCTCAGTCTACCTGACTTAAATACTCTGTTTTAAAAAAGTGCTTACTCTGTAATACCTTCCAAGCTTTAACGCGATAAGCCTTTTAAGATGTAAAGTCTAGACTTTACAACTTAAAAGGCTTATCGCGTAGGTCGATATTTGTATCTATATGACAAAGAAATAATATACTGATATGATTGAGAATTAAAAGCCATTTATTTTCCTACTTTTACGATACTTGCGATCGGCCGACGAAATTCCTAGGCCGTGCGACGCCACGATCGATCGCGGTGCACGGACACTAGCCCGTGGTGTAAATGATCCTGATACAGATCGTGTATCTAAGTAATTTGGTCGGGCTATATCAGACTCAACTGTCAGATCGAACATGGAATTGACTTATTCCGACCAAATGACGTAACCGTCAACTAGGTTTCTTACATTTTTCCCCATTAAACAATAGGATACCTAAAGGTCATTTTACACCGCAATTTTATTTTCAAATTCTTTATTAAGCACACAATAATATACAATAGTATAAATAATGCAGCGTACATAACGTCATCTAATCCCATGCTAGACGACGTGACGTACGCTGCATTATTTATACAATTGTATATTATTGTGTGTTTAATAAATAATTTGAATACTTTTTTTGATAGACTTCAATTATTTGTGACGAAATTGCAGTCCGTTAATTTAATACCTCAGAAACGCATCTCTATGTATCGTCACGTCACGTTGAGGATTTAAATTACCCTTATATTGTACTTAGACAAAGGTCTAATTCCAAAATTGTTTTGCAAGACACTTCTATGTCTTTCATATGTCTTCATTACATCAAATCCGAAGCGACATGTTTCACACGTTCTAAGACTGAATAATGCCTTATCTTACGTTTTGCTGGAGTCATGACATACGGTCTCATATCTCCGGGAAAATATATTAAAAACATATTTGTTTTATTCTCTTTTCAGGTAGCGTTCAAGAATCGCTTTGATGATTTTCGAGATGCAGGCTTTTTATATTTTTTTTATAAAGAGCATCGTTTTTAAACTGTGCATTATTTTTCTATGTTATATGATAAACAGGGTAAAATATGTTTATTCCGCTTTAGAGTTTTCTAAATGCATACTGTACAGGTTGAATATTCTATAAAAATTAATTCTGCTTTCTGCTGCTGCTGCACGTCGTGAAAAATTTATAATAATTATTATTTTTGTATTAATCAATTTTAAGTACGTAAATAGCTGTGATAGAAAAAAAAATATAAGTTCAAAAAGGCCTATCTAAATCAATATTAAATTTCCTTGTTTGCCCTCTAATTCAAAATAGAAAATCCATAAAAGTTTTGATTTTTAAAGCATTATTATATAACCTATTTCGTAAAAAGCAATACCAATTCATGAAGTTTTCTCGGAGGCGGTCGTGACAATGGCTGGGACATTTCAATGAAATTTGCATTAGAATGCGTGGGCAATGGTGCAGTCTTTGTGGACTAAAACGTGCCCTGAAAAATGCTTTCAACAAGGCTTTTATTGTCTCTTAGAAGACGTATAAGAATGTCACTTACTGCTGTATTCAGAGATGACTAATTTAATTGTTTCAAATTAACTTTAGGTAAAAGTTAATTCAGTAACATTCCACACGTATCCTCTTAGTTTTGAAATATCTAGGCTATGTTTATATGTCTGTGCATTCCTTGTTCTGATAATATAAGGAATATAAGTTTTTTAGAAAACAAATGAAAATTATTTAACCGAAAATAACTAATAAAATATACATAATCTTTTTAGTAAGATTTTTATGGTACACGTAAGATTTATTATTCTTTATTCGTAAAACATATTTTGTTTTAAAAATGAAAATAGAAAGTTTGACACAAAACTGTTCAAAAAATTAAGTAACAACATCAAAACTAATATATAACATAATCAAAACAAAATATGGAAAATTAGTCAAGCTTAGTCGAAAGCAAAGACTTAATCGAAAGGGTGGAGAATAACATGGGCTACTTTTTGTCTTGGAAAATTATTCTGAATATCGTTTTCAAAATATTTATTTTTTTCCACGTTCGCAAGCAAAACCGCTAGCAAAATCTAGTAATATTATAATGTACCGTATCCACTTAAGAGACTTGGATATTTATTTGAATAATTTAATGTCTTATTTTCTTACATTAGTTCAATGTTAGTATTGCGTGCCACGGAAAAAGCTTTTTACGTTAAATAACCTAAATTACCTTAAAAGAAAGTATGCTTTAACGAAACGAAACCATTTCAACTGAACCATAAAATGTGACGAATGATTTGATATTTTATTACTTTTTGTATAACGACCTGCTTATAAAAATCGGCTGAAAAGATATTAATGCAATGATAGAATTTTATTGAAATAATTCTCATTTGAATACTACTGGTATTCAAATGAGAATTATTTTAATAAAATGCTACACATGGTTTGCTGCACACCTTAGCGCATTTACAGCAAAATCTATAACCTATCAACTAAAAATTCATAAATGCAAAAAATGATTATAACTAGATGATTCAAACTCAACACGCCAAAATTCATTCACCGCTTGGAAACATACATTTTTCTGGAATAAATGGTATTGTATGTACTTTTCCGGGACTCAGAGTATGTAATCTCAGCATAATCGGTTCCTACGGACAAAAACAATTTTGCATTTCGATGTCTTACTGCCTTGAGGCACGAGGTTAACCTCGTATTTTAAAACTGGCTACATTGCAGGAGACAAAAAATCGATTATAAATTATTTTCTTAGTAATTGTACAAAACTAGATATGAGGTTATTTGATAGGTAACAAACCTATCAAATCTAGCTTTGTAGAATTACTAAGAAAAGAATTATTTTTGTCCAATATTCATCGATTTAAATATTAGTATTGAAGTATGGTACTTAGGAATTATGGACTTAAAAATACTTAATATTAACCATTATCAAACTCGTTTTTTTTCGTTTGAAAATTCTCTCGACGAGACGAAAACGAGAATTCTCCTCCATTATCTTTATTTACTCAATGCGATAATGCTGGAAGTAATTATTAAATATAATGTTAATAACAGAACGCTAATTGGCTATAAAAACTCAACAAAACCACCATTGTCATCATGAATTAAACAATATTGTCCGCAGCGAACAAACTCATTAATTTTTCCAGTACTTACATCCCGTTCGTAGCTTTTGTACCCCATAACTTTCAGAGAATTAGCCTTTATCTCGTAGGTATTGAGGCAGCGTTGAAGGTAAAATAATATCGAATGATCTATATAATGGGATCGCCGGTTAATGAGAAGTAAATGTTTATGTCATACGGCTCCGTAAACATAATTAACATGTTTTGTCGGGGTTTCGATGCAGGTATCTTGAAATATAGAGGACCAGTTTCAACGCTTATTCATAAAGTTTCTACTAGGCTATTCACAACTTTTTTAACAGATTCTCCATACAAAATCAGTCGAATAAAGTTGTGGGTAGACTACCTGTAAGCGATGAAACAAGCCATTAGTGTAGAAACCATGTTATAGGAGACATAGTAAAAATGAGAAATTTTAAACATAATGAAAATGTGTGAACTTCTGAAAATCATTAGAAAAACAAACAAAGATTTAAACAATAAATAATTTGATATAATTTATTTCTATTTCTTTAATTGTTTTTTTGAAATTGATTGTCCAAAATAACTTAACACGAAATTTCATGTAAATTTTGACATTATACATTAACTTTCAATCTCGTTCAAAATAATCTCGTTGACTGTGATGGCGTGCGGTGAACAAACAGGCTAAGTCTACGTCGTAGTTCTTCTACGCAGTCGCACCGTAGCTGCTATACGACGTAGGCGACGTAGACGTCTATGGTACAAGACAAGTTATAGATAGCTTGAATAGCTAGATAGCACAACCTCTATACTGCACCCTGGAAACGTGGGACGAGGCGGGGGGCGGGTAAAATACGCCGTCAGTGTTGACGGCTAACTGACAGAGTAGCGCGGTCGGTAACCATAGTAACCGTACCCCGCCGCGCCGCCTTCAAACTCAAGGCGAGGTATAGCGCTTGTGGTCAAGCTATAAAGATTCTGAAGACTTCCGACTCATAAATCAACTGCAGTTCTTTGTCCTTGCATATAACTCGTGTTAAACGCGTCTATCACTGACGTAAAATATCTGACATGACGGGTCCACGAAATATCTGGGACTGTGGTTTCTACAGTCATGAACCTGAGTGGACACCATTTCTTCGGCTTGGGCATTACTCTGCCTACCTGTTTCCCTCGTGTGCTTACAATGACCATAGAGAAATTATTGGTCTATGCAATGACGTTATATGATTAGAGTATTGTTTTTTGTTTACTTTTGTTCTGTCACGTAAATGCTCATTGTCAACACCTTTTGTTTTCGTTTTTGTATTGTTTTTGTAATGTTAAAGGTATGTCTTGTAGTGTCCAAATTAGTGAATAAATGTTCATTTGTTTATTTAATTAAAATTTATTAATATATCACTTGCTATTTTAAAATGAAATCCAATTAATTAGTAGCATATTTAAAAACGCAAAAGCTGGATATGTTACATAAGCAAACTCGCGTTGCTTTTGCCAGAATCTACTCGAGTGGTACGACGAATAAAAAACATTTTTCACACGGCACCACCGTCATTAATTTATTTTTAATAAATCCCTATAAAATTGAAAACGAGGAAATAAAGTTTTGATTCGCGCTCCAGCCGGGAAAATTGTTCCGACGCGACACCGACGTAATTTTTTCCCTTATTCAAAAACTCGAGTAGGGTAGGTACTTCACTGTATCCACTAAAGTGGAGTGGGCGAAATGCAACATCCACAAAATAATATTTATTTAAAAGTCATTCCCCTTTCGAGATTTTTTTCACGCCAAATGAAACCTTGCGCGTTCGTGTTAAGATTTATTTTTGATCGCGCAACAAATTGTATTAAGTTCTATTTTTTAATGAAAGGTCTTGATGTCTGCATACGAGTGGTCGGAGCTTCGTTATCCTAGTGCGGCAAGACTGAGCTAATTGTATACTTATTATTTAAAGAACCTGAAAATAAATACACGGTTCTTAGATACTTAAAACCGTTCTGTAATTGAATTCTCAAGATGCGCTTGCGGTCCGGTGAATGAGGGCTTTGAATGCATTTCTGCTTTGCGCTAAAACGTCTTTGTCGATAAAGCAAATTCTAGAGAGTTTTGTTAAATTCTTGTGTAATCAGAAGTTTCCTAGTATTAGTTTCATTTGTGATTGAGCATCTCAGATCATCAGAACGTCCGCAGTCTAGTGGGTAAGACCTTTAGTTCATACTCGAAACTCCGGTGAAAGCGTGTACCAATGAGACACATTCTAATCTCAAGTACATAATACGGATGCTCATTGGAGAGAGAGAGCCAAGCTTCGGCACGAATGGGCCGGCTCGACCGGAGTGATACTACGGCCTCACCACAAAAATCTGGCGTGAAACGGCGTTGTGCTGTGTTTCGTTCAGTGAGTGAGTTTACCGGTGATCCAACTTCCCTATCCCCATTCCTATTCCCTATTCCCTCAAAAAGACCGGCAACGCACTTGCGACTCTTCGGATGTCACGAGTGTCCATGGGCGACGGCAGTTGCTTTCCATCAGATAACCCGTCTACTCATATCATAAAAAGCACTATCTAAAATCTCAAATAGGTTTTTATATACAGTAACAGTTGCAAAAGAGAGAGAGGGAGAGATAGAGAGAGATTTTCTTTCTGAGAGAAAAAATGTATAATGTGCGGCCGGGCATATCAACATCAAGCAACGCTAGAATAGTTTTAGCTTCTAGAAGTTTCAGTCGTAGCCCTCAAAAACCACTTTAAAGGCATACCTAGACTCAAAGAATTACAAGCTCCGCTGGTTCTCGGAATGGTTGGGACGTCATCAACTTTCCGGGCACCCGATGCCTAAAACATAAAAGTATCGTTAAATTCGAGAATTCAGTCCGAATTCCCTCGGCCCGCATCCGTAACTTTGGTCGTGGGTTATACGTAAGGTGACGACTTTCTGGGGTTCACATTTTTTGCTTAAATTTAAGATTTTTTATCCACGAGGGATTGTAAGAAAAAACCCACCGAAGTGCGAGATGAACTCGCGCACGAAAGCTTGTTGTGTGAAAATTTCAAATGCCTACCTACCTTTTGTCATTGTTGATATCGAGCAGAAAATTGCAAAAAAATTACGTTCGTTGTATGAGAGTCCAAACTTATTTATTGAATTTATTTTGTTTTTAGTATTTATTGGTATAACGGCAACAGAAATACATATTCTGTGAAAATTTCAAACCTCTATCTATTACCGTTCTTGAGATACAGCCTGGACACAGACAGACGTCGTAGTCTTAGTAATAGAGTTCCGTTTTTACCCTTTGGGTACGGAACCCTAATACCCAATTCTAAACCTGTCTCCTGACTCCTGAGTGCCTGAGCTATACCCAAAACTGAAAATCGTAATTTTGTGGTTAATCGTATAACGATGTGGGTTACGATCTTCAGACCAACTTCGGTAAAAAATAACACTTCTTGCCTGCAACAGCCAAGTTCACAAAGTGACATTTTGAATTTTTGTCGGTCGTGGTCGCGTGCTACGAGGATCGGTAAACCATCTAACGTTAAATGGCCCTAATGTTTTCATGTCTCTCGTCTTGCTTAAAGCTTAGGGGTCCCGTCTGTTAAGCACGTCACACGTAAAGGGAGGGAAGGTGTTGACTGTTGACAAGGTGTGACAAGGGGAGTATTATTAATTTCGCAGCCGAGGGAGGTGTGAGTGCTAATTTTGCTTGAGCGTCGCGGAGACGTCATACGTTTTATAGATTAGATAAAACGGAGAAGAAAATAATAAAAGTTATAAAAATGAAAAAAAAACTTTTAATTTTTTTAATTAAACATTTAATACACGCTTTTAGACAGCGAGACCTAAATTAATTTAGCTGAATGTGACATGAAATATCTGGGCAGCTTGGTTACGAAAATATGAGGATTCGTTGTTCCGTGTTACTACACGCTTACCTTATATTTAAGTCATCAGTTCTTTATGTGAAAGTGTTCTTTGGCGTATTTTTAATACCCCTTATCTTAATCTGATGGTTTCAATGTCATTCGGTACTTAAAAATACCTTTATAAAACCGAACTAAGAAATCTGATTTTTATTCCATGACATAGACATGTGAAAAGGCTTATTTCCGACGCGCTCGAGTAAATCCAAAATGGGGAATTTCTTGGGTTCCCCTACTACTATGACATCACATTTCCAATAAAAATCTCAACATTTGAAATCTGTATACTGAAACCATCTGAGGGACCTCAGATACAAAATTGTAAAGTTACGTCACAGTGAGGAGTGAAGACTATCAATTTATATGTGACCATCTGTAACGATGTGGTGGTCTAAAAATCTTGTTTTTGTGACTGTACTGTACTGTAT
The DNA here is from genome assembly GCA_026546445.1 of Cyclargus thomasi. Classification (NCBI taxonomy): domain Eukaryota; kingdom Metazoa; phylum Arthropoda; class Insecta; order Lepidoptera; family Lycaenidae; genus Cyclargus; species Cyclargus thomasi. Next base: position 18,045 of record JAOTAV010036831.1, read on the forward strand.
TGTATCCGTACAGCGACTGGGTTTGGATGTAATCGATTAGCCTGCTTCACTGAACTCTATCGTCTTCAACCTTTACAGGGGTATTTTACCTCGGTGTTATCATGAATATCAATCTTATGGCGTTGGCTTAAGGCATTGTCAGAGGCTATAGAATCCTGATGAGGCGACAGTGTATTGTGATCACTGGTTTGTGAACTAACGCCCGTCACTTATGATCACATTGTAAAGATTTAGGACCTGTTTTACCGCTTACTGATAAAGTTTCTGTTAGGCTATCCCCAAGTTTTTCGACAGATTCTCCATACAACATCTGTCAAATAAAGTTGTGGATAGACTATCTGTAAGCGGTGAAACGGGCCCCTAATCTGTTTCTCTATATTATAAGCGCTAAGTAAGATTAGAGCGTCCGTCGCCTTGTCGGTATCGAGAGGGTGCTAGATTTGGTCCTGGGCGTGTACCAATGAGACATTTCAGATCTCAAGTACATACAGTGAATGAAATGGACATACTCATTGTTCAAGACTAGACCGTGTATGTTGCAAGAATGTCGTACTTGCTTGGGAATTACTAGGGACATTCAAAATCTTGTCCTGCAGACAGAGTAGCTCCGCTCTGAAAAATACTACGTACGTAGTGTGTTCAAAAAGTATCACGAATTTTGTGTTTATTCAAAAATTATTTATTTATTCATGAATATTTATTTTGTCCCCTTCAAAGTAATCCCCATGAGATATTATACACTTG
>JAOTAV010036842.1:0-18787 GCA_026546445.1 Cyclargus thomasi
ATTACCAACATTTTTCTAGCTTTTATAGTCATCGAGTTATCAAAATTAATATTGTCGTTATATACATACAATTCCTTGCATTCCAACGCGCTTTTTTGCTCATAACTTTAGTAAGTACTTTTTGTACATAGCGGCATTTTAGCTCGAGGACGGCAGACTAGGTTGAACTTAAGAGCGTGTAGAGTCAGAAACTTAGTTCTACATTATAGAAGTATGCTTGCCTATCATCATGTATGATCGATCGCCATTGGTTATCTCGTTGAAAACGTACTAAAATAAATACTCTATAAATAACATAACAAAAAGGATAATCCATATAATTACACTTTATATACGTAATCGATTGTATTGTTGGTTCTTTGTGGAAATTCATTTTCAACATTAATAAAATTCACTTGCTACTTGCACGGTTTCCATTAAATATAGTAGAAACAGTACAAGTAACGAGTGAGTTTTATTAATGTTGAATTACACCTTCTCGTGTCGTCTCAAAGTCTGTTGATGTGGTTGGTTATCACACGATTGACTTTGTCACGTCACTCCTCTCTGACGTCGTAATTGATCGCTCCCCCCAATACAGACGCATCAGATAAATTAGGGTCATAACGTACTGCTAGTGTTTGTGCTTAGTTTGTCACGTAACAACATTTTATCGGATGTTTCTGCTACACAGCGACGGACCAATTATCGGACCGCCCTAGGCTAGTCATCAACCTAAGGTTTTTTTATAACTTACTAGATTAACAGTGCATGCGAAAATAGGATTCCGATCCTGGCGCCGTAGGCTGCAGCCAAATTGATCTATACGGTTAATGGATGTTGTTATAGACTCCTAAGTAGACGTCTGTTACACTTTTTAACCAATTTGAAAATAAACATCATCATCAACTCATTCATTCGTTTGTGCTCATCCATATTCCTTTCTAACTCACTCCATCTCTTTCTTTTACCTGTGTTCCATGGTGAATATCTCCGAGGTGCCGATGAGGTCGGGCGGCGAGAACTCCATGTCGACGGAGGCGCCCGACGAGTACAGAGCCCGTCGTAGCTCATCGCTCATAGACAGCACCTGATGGAAGGTGAATAAGTTAGACATATTTCAAAATATTGCATATGTGTGTACTCAAGGTAGTGCATACCTAGCTGTAGCGTATTATAAGATTTATTTATCATAACTTTTTTTTGCCGTCCCATACCTTATTATTGCTATTAATATATATTTTTTTCATTTCTTTCATATTAATTATTAAATTTTCAAGAAAATTTTAGTCTATGTTAGTTTATGCCATATGTTTATCGCTAAGTCCAAATATAAATACTCTCGCAAATCAAAAAATTTAAAAGAATTGAAACCGTTTTTGACAACTTTAGAGACAAACATCAGTCTCTAAAGTATTTTCATAGATCGTTTTATGATGAAATATAAAGGTAATTTGTCATTAAACATGTATCGTGTTGAATCATATTTAGGTTTCATTTAGAGTAGGTATTTTCAACACAAATGCGAAGTTTTGTTTTACATACATGCAAATCAGTTGTTGCGAGGTCGGTGCCTTGCAAAATCAAAATGTTTTTTTTTTCCTTATGACTTCAATTATATAGAAGATTGTATTTTCGTTAACGGATCATTTAATTTAAATAAGAGAGAAAAAAACGATAAGTAGCAAGTTAACACTTTTACCGTGTGAATTTAAAACAATACAATTAAATATTATAAAATTTATCGCAACCTGAACATTAACGTCATAACTCATAATAGTCCTGTTATTTTCCGATAAGAAAATTTTTTCTTACAGAAATTAGTAAATTAACTAAATATTGCAGTCACTAATAATTACATTATAATATTATGTACATTGTAAAGGTTTTCATAATTCGCAGTACTTTCTGAAATGTATTCTGTTAGAAACAAAAAGCAAGTGCTCGTGAATTTGGAAATTCAACACAGAATAGGACTTTTAAGATTAATTAAAACTTAGCACAAAAAATACGTTTTAATCTAAAATTTACTTACCGAACGCCTCCACAAAAATTTGTTTATTAGTAAAAACAATAATTAAGAAAATGCAAAAATCCAAACATGCTCAAAAAGGATGTTACAATATTATCGAATGAATGAAAACACTCGTTGAATGAAAATGACACAGTTCAGTGCGGTGAATGAATGAATGGTGAACGATTTGCATTCCGTAACTACAGTTCACATTCAACGGACGAGTGCCTGTGCACTTTCTATGCGTCGTGCCGAGCGTCACTATTAGCACAGTCGGAAAAATATTATTAAACATTTACATACACCAGTTTCAAAAAATGAATAAAATCAGTCTAATACTTGGCACTCCTAAGCTAATACTACTGAAACAATTTTATGTCTATGATCACGATTACTGTTTTAACAGTTTTAAACGTTTAATTTGGAACTTGTAAGTGGTAATTTTAAGTTGTAAATAATAAGCTGTAATATATTTCCTTACTATACAAGTATTTCGTGACATTTTGAACATAATATAATGGAGTAATCGTTTTGTTAAATTCATTACACTAAACTTTAATAAAATAAATTATTGTTTATCCTTAGTATATCCTTTGTCAGATATAACAAAAAAGAAACTATATTATAAATGTACCTAAAACATTCCATCCGTTCGTAAACTCGACAAACAAGTTTTAATTAGGAGTAGCGACGTTTATGGAGATAATTTATATGTTTAAATGTAGACGTAAAAGGTAGGTAGGTAGTAAGGACTTTTAAAATCTTTCCCCAAAAATCTAGTATAAGCCCCAAAAAATATAGTATAAACTTTTACAGAAAAAAGCATAGCTGGTCGTTCCGCATACGGATTTAAAAATAAAATTGTGTGATAAAAAATAGAATTTAAAAAATAAATTTTCAAATTAAGAAAAAATGTGTAATTATGGACCCTCACCTCACATACACAGTGTATCGTGCCGCGCCGGCATTTTGCTATGGATTTCCTCCGCACCGCGATTTTGAAAACGATCTTGTCCACTCTACGTATCTTCTCTTCAAAATTCCGAAACCATTTTCGAATCATATTTTAAATTTATAAAAATCACGTTATAACAAATTACAAAAAACCAAAAAAAAAGTTTTTCTTAAAAGTTTACAAAAAAAAAAACCGATTAAGTTCTATTTTTTGAATTGAAAACGGTAACCTATGGTTGAATGCCAATTGGTGACATGATGTAAACAAACTCCGCTTTAATACTGGGTGAAGCTAAATATTTGACTGTCCGTCGGTAAGTTCACAGCGATTAAGTAAAAGTCTCTTATCAGTAGTTTATTGTTCGTGATAGGTGCCCCTTTTGAACAGATAAACCGCTAATTTACGACTTAACAGCCTTAATCTTTGAGTATACTTATTCAAAACATAATTCGGCTACTTCCACCGAAAACATTAAAGGTTATTGAGATCAGTTTAATATTACTTTTCTGTTTTATTAATTTATCTCCTCGAAAAGAGCAGAAGGGCTGGGAATTGTACAAATTGATTGTATTTTTCACACATATTTCTTATATTTTATAAAATTAGAATTTAGAATGGAGTACGGATTAGAAGTGCCTAACAGCTTAAATCACGCCTAAAGATGTCATAATAGCCAGGTATTATTAGTTAAACACACCATTAACTGTTTTCTACGACATTGTAATTATAGCTAAGAGTTGACAACACATTTAAACTTTCGAAATTACGCTGTTGTAATGTTGTACAATATTCGACCGTAAAGTTTTCCGACTAATCATACCTTTACGTGATTAAAGGACTGGAAATAGAACTCTGGTATACACAACAACGATTCCATTAGCATTTAAAAAATCAATAAAAAAACTAAAAAATAAAAGTTTTTAAATTTAAAATCGGTTAAGTTGAGAATTCCATCGCGGGCAAACAACATGATACGCGATTTTTTACATATAAATATCTCTCCATTTTCAAAGAGCTGTCCACATATATACCCATTATAAGAAATTATCATACAATTACAGACCACGCCTATGACTTGGTGACGATGTGGTGACGTTTTGATTGACTAAACTGTAATAAAGATTAAGGCAACACTTTCGAGCACGTGCTCCTTTTTATTCTAATCGAGACGGATTAAGTTTTATTATAACGCATTCATTAACGCTTGAAATTAGCGACGAACTTATCACTAAGGAACATTGAAAACATCATTTCAGCTTAACATAGAGTAAGTTTGGTCACGTGCCTAAAATGACCACATAACTCTACATCAGCCGACGCTATCATAAATTAATACCCACTTAAATTAAAAGGATCGTTAATGCTTAAAGGATTATATATAGATAGAAAGGATTATATATAGATAGCTGTACATTGCGATGTGTGTATAACTGAAATCTTTTATATAAAAATAAGTCAAATTTTTCTTCCTGACGAACTTACTCCAGAACTCACGAACCGATTTCGACAGTTTTGCATTCGTTAGAAAGGTCTCGGGCTCCGTGAGGTTTGTAGCAAAGAAAATTGCGGAAAAATTTATGAGAAATGCAGGAAAACGGGGAAAATCATTTTACACATACAGCGCCATCTCTCATACCTGGCATGAACTACAACAGCGCTTGACAGCTACTCTTGTACTCTGCTCAATTAACTTCTCATATTAGAGTTTAAAAAGTTTATCGCGACTTTGTTAAGAGATCACTAGGTGTGATAAGCATTTAATTTTGTTATAGAAAATAACAAATCTCATTTTTGTTTCCACGCGGACTGAGTTGACTTCTCATTTATACACAACAGCTAGTTGTGTATAAATGAGAAGAGTTTTGTATCTTTAAAGAAAATATTATACCGTTTAATGAAATGGTAACATAATTTCTCTGCCCAATTATTTTACATTTCGTAATTAGGATACAATAATTTATAACATTATTGTCCCGTCAAATTCCGAAACCGGTCTTAAGCGGTCCAAATCAAAGTTCTAGAATTCCGGTTGATAGCTTTATTTGTAACTTGTTTTTATGCAAATACAAGTGCAATTTTGATATCGGTGAAGTACAGTGATGTCGCAATAATAAACATTGTGCGTTATCGTTCAAAAGCGGCCGCGGCCCGTCACACAAACGCTTGCGCAGCGCAGGTAACGGAGAGGTAAATGGCCATTTAAATGCCTAAAAATATTTAGTACAAAACATATTTTAACACATTACAACAACAGTAAATGACATCATGAAATATAAGCCAATATTATAGTCCATCAACATATATAATATATAAACACCCACAAAGTTAAGTGAGTCGGGAAGAGAACGTATTCTCATTTAAAAAGCGGTAATGCTGAAGCGGTGAAACTGATGTTGCATGTTCAAGATCCATGGGCGACGATAGACGTTTTCTATCAGGTTTTAATCGTTTGCTCCCTCTCAACACCCTGAATGCAGTTGTCTGCAGTAATTTTCTTCGAGGTAGTCTATTTTTTACAGTAGCATTTTGTTTGTCTAAAAAAAATTCCACAGCCGAACAAACAACCTCCTCGTTTTTGGAAGTCGGTTACGAAAATTCTCTTGTTGACGGTGAGGGTGTGCGATGGACAAAGGAAATGAGAGTGATTTGAGTTGTTTGCATTAAGATTCTCTTAGAGGTCAAATAACTCCGAACGGGCTGCGATATATCCTGTTATAGTTGGTAATTTACTAATATTTAAGAGTAAAGTGTTTTTAATTGCTTATTATGACACTTTTCTGTCTTCGATACAGGATAAACTGCTTTTGTTGTCTTGGCATAACAATGTTGACAAAATATATAAAAGCAAGTGAAAATGTTCGGTGAGAGCGTCAGTGTTTGTGTCAAAATTGTACCCAAATCCACAATTACACTCTTATGTAACCCATTCATACTACATAAATAACTTTTTATAGTTACGAAATCGTTACGGATGTAGAGTTGACAAAAAAGGTTACATAAAGATCATTCTAGAGCTACAAAAACACATCATAAGCATTGTCATAACAATTTAAATTAAATAGATTAATGTTTTAAGTCACTCATAAAAAAATATCGAAAAGGTAGCAAAAGTCAATATGGTAAATAAACATCAAGGAACTTGCATTTTGGTTTTAATTTCCTTTTCAAAAAGAAAGTTACGTATATGTTTTTTACTTATAATTATCAGAAATTTAATAATCTATCAACGCGTGTTTTTTCAAAATGTTTTGAATAAATTATTTCCAACATAATAATACAAGTTGCACCAAAAAAAAACTAAGAGCCGTACAGCTGGGTGTTTACGTGTTCCTCAAAACGGAACCATCGTATGAATTTTTCGGCCCGAATTAGGCATGTGTATTGTTTGCATTGTACACAAGTGGTGTTGTTAATTACATATGGACGTACGCTATAATTCACCGTACTCTATACACTATGATCTCATAGATTCCTCTCGAATTCCTACATCGATGACCATAGCAAACAGGTTTTGTTCGACGTGTTGCAATCGAATTATTTGGTCTACAGATGTTTTTAAAACGTTTCGTGTTTTGTTTACGATTGCAATAAACGTGACTATAATGGAATTTTCATTCTAGAAAATACCTCGACGTACGTATAATTACTAGTGACGCACAAGAAGAATAAATACCAGACAATAGTAGGAGGCAGGTGAAATCTGTCAGCTATAATGTTGTTAATATCAACATGGAGCACACGTAATATATAACAATAAAGTGTAGTTAGCCGTCCGTTTCGCTAACGGTACTCTCACCTTATCGTCGTAAGTGGAAGCCCGTTCCGGTGACGCTGGCCCGAAGCGCACCATCTCTATCCATTTCATAGTCTGCATTTACGCGGTCTTATCTAGCATTCAGCGTGGCAGAACGGTAAAAAAAAAAACAAACAAATCTTCGAAACTGGCATGCGCCCGTACGCTAAGCTTGGCACCGATGCTTATAAACAAACTGTGGCCGGTCGCGTGCAGCTACGGAAATAGCTCATTGCCGTTGAACGGAGCGAGCGAGTTTATGTTCACCCAAGAAGCGTCTACCGCGAAGCAGCGATACTTGGGAACTAACGAGTGGCGTGTAGAAAGGAAGCTGGCTGTCGCCGACCCCGCCGCCGAGCTCGTCGCCGACTCGCCGACACACAGACGGGGAAACGAATTAATTCAGCACGAGAACAATTGGCGGATTTACTGCACAAGAAAATGTTAATTAATGTCACTCCACCGATATGGGTTTGTTTATGTTATAAATCGTTACTCGTTATAATTGGACTCATTGAAACTGCAGCGGATAGACGACAGCGCGGAGACACGTAAATGGCAATAAATGTGTCAGAACACAACATAGTGCATTCGAATAGAGATAAACTACTAATTTGATTATACTTGCGACTATAAAGGCCGTAAGCCAAAACAATATATAAAAAGCACTATAAATTATTATATCCGGAAATCAACAGTCAAATATTGGCTTTGCTTCCGTCCCTTAGTAACGTTAGCTGTTTTGGCGCGCAGTCTACGTTTGCGTCTATTGCGAAAGGATTTTAAATTTTTTTTTCGCAATAGACGAAAAGGAGACTGCGCCAAAACAGCTAAAGTTAAACATGGATCCATTCAGGTTCATCTAGGGGAAAGATTGTCGCTTAACAAAACTGTAGGAATGTTGAAAATTAAAAAATACGGATTTAATAAAACTCTTCATATGACGGTCATGCCAAGCTTGCAATGTGATGAGTAGCCTGACATGATCACCTCATTTTTCAGTCTGGGGCCTAGTTTCTACTTCAACAAACAAGGGTTCCGTAGCAAATAGGTCGCCAATAGCATTAGTAACGTAATGGATATCGAGGAAGCGTTCGACTCCACAGTCCACTACACTTGCACTGTATGAATATCTTATACGTCAACCGGAACCCTCGCTAAATGATTAAATTTTGAAATCAGAACACTTTTGTTGAGTGGCTCCTGGTTTCCGAAGTAACGACAAAAGAAAATCTTTTTATATGCAAAAAATTACCTTTATTATATCGGATGTGGATTTTTGTAGTTGATGTTATAGATATCAAAAGAAATTAAACCGATGATCTTTTGGATAGTTTTAATCTCCTACAATTTTTAATTTCATGGTTTATATTTTGTACCGAGAACATATTTTTTCTACTAATTACTAGAAATATTAAAAACCTTTCAGAAGTTCTAAGAAGTTTGATAAAATAATAACATAGTCCGTTTAATCTCATTTTACGAAAATAAAGAATTAGTAGACTAAATTTTTTCGTGTTTCGTGATTAATTGGGTTTTTATTTTTCTAATGTTATTGTTGATATAGACAATACAATAAAACAATAAATCGTATGGCTCCAGATCTAAAATTAGCAATAAAACCTTTTGATCGCGTTAAGTTCTAAAAATGAGTCTATTGTTATGCACCATCTTGGTTAACAGGAGATAAATTTGTCTTTCTTTTGTATGATGTTTAGGAGGCAAGCGAGCAGACAGGTTACCTGATAGAAAGCAACTGCCATCGCCTATGGAGACTCGCGACATCCGATGAGTCGCAAGTGCGTTGCCGGCCTTTATGAAGGAATAGGGATAGGGGAAGAGGGAAGTTGGGCCACCGGTAAACTAACTCGCTGAACGCCTGTTTCACGCCAGTTTTATTGAGGCCGTGGTATCACCCCGGTCGGGCCGTTCATGCCGACTAGTAAGAGCATTAAAAACATAAAATTCAAGTGATTGATAAAAATATATAGCTGTTTCACCGCTTACAGATAGTCTATCCACAACTTAATTTGGCAGAAGTTTTATCTGACAAAAGTTGACTGTGGATAGCCTAACAGAAACTTTATCAATAGAAACAAATATCAAAATATTTTAAGATGCCATTAATAACAGTTTGCAGATCCTACTGGGTGAAACATTAGCAGACAGTATTTGTAAAACAAATGTTGAACAACATCGAGTAACATGTTATAATTCAACATACTTGCAAACAAAAATTCTTAATATACTTAAACGGTTGCTCTCAGAGACATTTTGTTATAATGATTATCCTTTAATTTAATAAAAAGTTTTACAAATCATGAGGCTTCTGCGAGAATCTTTATTTGATTTAAGCTTTGTTTTTATTAAAGAAAAACTTTACAGGCAAACGTTTTATTTGCAATCTCAAGGGCAACTAGGGTTTACTAAGTTCTTAAATTTATTAATTTAAAATACAACTCTTATCTTAAACTTTTGTTTCTTGAACGAAGGTTTTCAAGTTTAAAATTTGTTTGGGCACCTCAATATTGGTTTTTTCATGTGTCTTTTTATTTACAAAATCATTATTTTTAAGTTATTGTTATAATATAATTATATATTTGTATATTAATGGGTTTGGGTGGCAAGTTATAAGGTAAATTTAACTTTAAAATAACTATGTTTAACAATTGATCAAGCTTAATATATTTTTAGTAGCGTCTAAGTTTATTTGCATGATAAGATTTGAGAAGTCACTTTTTAATAACAAGAAGTAACAACATTATATTTTGAATATTTTTAAACAAAACAAGCTGCCTAATAGTCATCGCATCAAGAACATAAGAAAGAAATCTATATTTTGATTAATCAAACTCTTTAAAACTTAAAAAAAAAAGGTAAAACGACAACATTTAAACGAGACCACTGTCAAAAGAGGAATTACCATAATGGACTAAAAAAAGTAAAAGTTTTTATATACTCAAGTATGATCTCGATAAATAACCTTGATTCGCGTTGAAAAGTGTATTCAATATATTAAATGCATACTTTGGATACGCGACGTAGGAATGTTAAGTGAATCAACTGGTTTCAGATACTCGTATTTTCTGTACTCGGTGCATGTAAGACAAGCTTGAGCTAACAAGCCGTTTTGTTTTAAATAAACTCTACGGAAGCAGTGCCAAGTCAATATATATCTAGTCTCTCTATCTAAGTACAATCAGAGAAGTTGAAACAGATACGGTTGTGGATCTAAGTAATTTGGTCGGGTTACGTCAAACTCAGCCGACAGATCAGAACTCACATGGACTTGACATATTCCGACCAAATGACGTAGGTCCTTCGGCTAACTCTCTTTCAATTTCCCCCATTATACATAACGTACAAAATACTTTGTAAGGTATTTCGGTTCTCAGGTTGACGGAAGCTTCAGAACGAATGGGCTGGCTCGATTGGATTTTTCAAAACGAAAGAAACAATTGAAATCTTACTTCTAAAAACTCAGTGATTCGGTTCTACTTTATTGTAACTAATAAGTAATATTAAATTTCGAGACATGTTTTATAGCTTTCTAAAATCATTAGATAAAGTGCCAGATAACATATAATATGCATAGGGGCTTTTTAAAAAAAACATAGGGTAAAACGAAAGTCTATGTCTGTGTGTCAGTTACCTCTTCACAACCGAAACGCTGAACAGTTTTGCGGATATTCGTCATCCACATACCTTAAGTCTTAGGAAAGGACATTGGATTAATTCTGGAAAAATTTACAGCATGCGCGATTAGACTTTGACACAACGGAATTGCGGGCGTCGAATCACAATTTATATTGACCAAAATCGAGTTGCATTACTTTCGATATCGCGTTATTCTCCGAAGGTAAGTGACTGTACATTCTAAATAGTAACCGAAATATAATGAGCTAATTGCCACCCATATAAGCTGTATAGGAAAGGCCTTATACACGTCATATTAAATGAAACCCGAGCCGCAAGACTTCCGCACACACACCGTATATATCTGATTTATAGTCTGCCGCTGTATCATTGATCAAACAAGCTAAATCTCAGATTAAGCGTCGACTATTTTGCAAATATTTTAGTCTACTAGTTTGAGACGAGATTTGATTCGTAATTAGTAGGAGTTATCGAGTATATTGTGTGGTATATCTTGTTTTTTGTTTAGCTGTGCCACCCTACTACCAGCGCCTTAGGCGTTATTTCTTTAACACCTCCTAACTTCAATTCAAATTTTATGAAAAAAAAAAACGTATGAAAAGCGTGCATTATTGCCTGCGGCGCCCCTTCCTTTTTGCCTTACGGCACCAATTTTTGATTATCGTTTGTCTAGACTCGATGTTAATTATAATCTTTCGTATGAGGTCGGGTTATGTACCCTTTTACGTACTATGATACTTCGCTACAGCCAGTCCAGTATATATAAAACATTCGATAGCTTAAACACAAGAAACGCTGTATTAATTTACTTTAAACTAAATATATACGCGAGAGTATAAAAACTGAGCGATTTTATCTTTTACTCCCAAGTACATGGTCATCCACAATCTTAATTAACGCAAAGAAGTTTATATTGCCGTTTAATTAAAAAACTACAACAGAGATAATTTGAGATTTTGCAACAGACTGAAAAGGCTTGCCAGTTGCAAACATTTTAGAAACATAAATTATACAGACACTAATGAGTAATGTAAAATTTTGCTTGTCCGTCAGTCACGCCGAAACTACGGCTTTTCTTAAGATGAAACTAAAATTTGTTATACCTCCACAGATAGACAACAGCTGACTTAGACACATCTAAGTCCTTATAAGGATATTTGATTAAATGCTCACGTGAGATACATCATCACACGAGCAAAGCCGCGCTAGTGCCAAATGCCAATAATGCATTGATGCTAGAAAATGAACACAAACGTTTTTAGCCGACGCAAAACGGTTCCAAGACTTGGGATAATATGCATATTTAAATATCTACATACTATGCAGTTACATGAAAGAGGTAGGTTGTTTCTGGTTATGAAATTAAACTTCTCTGGTATATAATTGCAGCTTCCACCACACTTTCTTAGGAAAAAACAGTACTTTTAGAATAAGATACCACATGAGAGCTAGCACTTACTCTAATCATGACAATTAAATCCCGTATTAAAAGTCAGCGCTAGTACTTAAGACCATGATCACAATTTTTGAGATGCTATTTTATTCATAAAGAGACTTATATGAATAAAAACAGCATCTCAAAATTTTTCGATAGTTATTAAGCATTGACTGTAATCACTGGCCTAAGATCCGTAATAATAGTTAGTGCTTAATACTAAGAGCATAATCAAAAAAATTTGAGTAGCTGTTTTCATTCATAAAGGTCTTTTATTCTTTCTATAAACCGAAACATCAAGCATCTCAAAAATTCTGATCACGCTCTTAAATATCAAACCAGTGCATTTTAAAACCCATTTATTATTCCTGTAGTAATGTGAGGCTACATTTTATTATTGCAATAGAATTGCCTGTTAAGCTATTATGCGTTCGTTAGAGATTGGCGAAATGGTTCATTTCATTATCCCTCTATCAAAAAATTTGCCATTTTCATACAAAACGCTATTATAAGCGAAGTGTGTTGTCACTTTTTAACCGACTTCCAAAAACGAGGAGGTTATTATTTTGTTGACAATCGCGTTTTGAATAGACATTTTACGGAGGCTTAATGAACCATACCGCCAATCTTAAGCAAAAAAAAGACGATGTATGGATTACAGTACCTCTGGCAGTACTCAAGGACACTTAATTTCTATATCACCTAATAAAATACGAGTTTGACGTAAACTGACTTCATCCCAAATAATTAATTTCATTTCAGTATCTTACACTTTGAGAGCGAAGCTGCTGTGCTATTTATATCGATCCCGCTTTTTCCAGTTTCCTTGGAATGCAGCTCATTCTAAATGAGCCGATGTAACGAGATCCCACCAATTAGTCGTATTAAAGGGGGATAAGATAAACAATATAACGTACAATATATTAATGTGCCGGTGTCGAGTTTCAACAATATGCATACGCCTTGGCCTTAACCGTTGACCCATCTTGTAAGAAAAACGACGCGCATCATTTAAGATTCTGTTGTTTTCAATTTTAAACGATTTCAATTCTGTTGAAATTTAAAAAAAAATATATTTTTTTATATCAAGTTTTAGAATAATAAAAAACTTAGGAAACGCATCATATTTTTTAACTGAATGACGAAGAAAGCTTTTACGTGGTAGTTTTGAGTTCTTAAGCAATATTTGCAGTTAATGCAATATAAACAATTTGCAAATTGCAATGAAATATTGCAATCACATTATTGTGCTTCCAGAAATAAGCACAGTTATTATAATTAGCAGATACATTTAATAACCTCATTGTATACAGTTCATTAATAAAATATTCCATTAATAACTTTTCCATTCTAGAGTTGTCCACGACCAACAAATTAACATCAAAACACGATTAACTACTGAGTTAAGGTAGTCGCGCATCTATAAGCATCGTACGCGCCGCATTGCTTAATAGATTCGTATTTGAATATAAAACCCTAATGCCAGTTTTCGAGGACTCTAGCGGTATTTTAGCGTACTGTATCTCTTAAGATTAATAAGTTTTTGACGAACCTCATGTTTCGTATCTAAGTTCTAAGACCCTATAGAATAAGATGACATATCTTTTTTTTTTTAATCTTAAGGGTACACTTAATGGCCGCTTAAAAGGGTGGGTGATGTATAAAAGGCATTAGAGGAACCTCTCCTCTTTATACTTTGCTCACACGTTCACAAAATGAGGCAGTGTACTGCGGTGTGGGCGAATGGACGAGGTTTCACATAAAGTACAACGAAGTCAAAAATTCGGCGCGTACGGTTCTGTCAAATGAGCGATCGCCTTTATATTACTATAGCGTTTATTTCCGAAATATACCAGTCCATTAACTGAATCGATTCGAATTTTTTAGAAAATTTTAATGAAAATTTTCCGCGCCTAAGTATGTCAAGTCTACACAATATAACATTAAAATTTTATTGCGACAGAGTTGTTTATAGACGGATCTATAAACATACAAACAACATAATCAATTACTTTATTATTCGAGAAAGATCCGCCCTAAGGCCGCAGAAAACTTTGTACTAAAATGTAGAGCATACTTTAAGACTTTATAACCTACTTAAGCTTACTTTTTTGCGTTCCAGGTACAAGTTTATCTAAGAGAAATTAAAATGTATGGTGGTACATTTAAATATAGGCCATATGTGTCTTTACACACTACCTAGGCCATAGACACTAGTTAACTAGTACACAAGTTAACACTTAAGAGTTGCGCAAATTTTTGTGTATAAGATACTCGTCTATTTAGAGGAATTAAATTTTTTGTACACGAAAATTAATCTGTGTATTACATGGGAGCAATGTGTTCCCATTCCTTAAGTTTTGCTTAAGGAATGGGAACACATTGCAACACCTTGCCGACTCCAAAGAAGGTATTCTCGGGATTTCCTAGTTACTTGGTTGTAGAGGGCGGCAACCCCCCGTGGCCCCATTTAGAAAAGCGGTAGATCGGACAGCTGCTATAATATATAAATGTAACAGGCTGATAATAGAATTGCACCATAGTCAACATATGCCGGGAGTATTTTTCAGGGACTTGAAGTTTATCTCAAGCTCCGTACCAAATTTCAGTTAAATCTGTTCAGTACTTTGAGCGTAAAGAGGTAACGATAGCGATAGACAAACAAACATATAAATGCAAAAGGCGTCCCGCAATTGTTCACGGCGAGACGGTCCAAAATTGTACCAGAAGCGGGACAGTCCCGGAAAATTCAAGACGGTTTGCAAGCCCAGCTATAGAACTCCTTTTACGGTGCCCATGGACTCTAGTCTTCAAATTAAAACACCAAACCAGCTAACAGTGTACACTAACTAGATTATTACAGTGAAAATGACGGCATTGTGTGTCGATCCGTCGCGCGTCGTGTCGGTCAATTTTCCTATCATTACGCGAGCTATAGAGGATGTACAGTGTCCGGCCGCTTCCTTTTCGACTGTCACCTGCTACAATGCCGTGACAAATTGATTGACAAATTTTCATTGCGAGATATGCACTCAACACTGTATTATACATAGGTAACGAGGGATCCATACTAATATTTTAATCGGGAAAGTGTGTTTGTTTGTTATTCTATGCGCTAACGAAGCAATCAATCGACTATATTTTTTGGCATAGAGTTAGTTGAAATGATGAAACATAATTTTCCATTAAATATTCGTATTTTTTATATAAAAAGTAAAATTTCGTATTTTGAATTCCACGGGTAGAAGCTTAAACCGCTGAATAGAATTTAATGAGTATAAATTCGACTTCGAATTGCAAGACAGAGTAGTTTTAGGACCTGTTTCACCGCTTATATCTCTATCCGCAACTTTATTTGACATACTAGTTGATTTTGTATTTTCGGGGATCGGTAAATTTTTCCGGGATAAAAAGTATCCTTTGTGCTGCCTCGACTTGCTAGCCATTAAATAAAAAAAGATTTATTCAAATTCGCTTCCGGAGTTTAGCGCGTACAGCTTTTTTTTTTGTCGATTTGTATTCTATAATTGTTCCTAAGCCATTGATTAGTTTGTAAAAATATTAATTGTACAGACGCCAATTTTACTGTTTTATTATATGTATAGAATAGAAGAAATAGATGTTGTATGAAGAGTCAGTCAATAAAGTCATGGATAGCCTATCAGAAACTATATAAGCCTACAATAAATGAATTTTCCGGACGATATTGTTTTGCTGCAACAAGGTTGCGACAACATGTACCAACTATTTTCAAAGTTTTTGATGAATCGACTTTGGTTGAGTTCGCTCGAACGTTGTAGAAGTTGGATCTCAGTCTCAGATTGTATACAACAGACAAGGCACTAACTACGTTATCGTCAATGTTCATAAAGCTGCCTGGTTCTCTTTCCTAAGCAGTTGGTAGGCACCGAATAGAATTACTTTTAAAAGTATAACTGATTAATCTGTTCAGAAATAATATGTTTAAAATTGACTGCTTATCTGATAATATTAATCAGACAATAATATAACTGAGCCTTTAGCCAATAAGTTTTCGTTATCGCTTTTTATACAGGATGCAATTAAGCCCTCCGGCCCAATTTTTTAGGGCTTAGATCCCGCAAGGAGGGTAGTTTATTAAATAAAAAATGGTCATTTCGTACGAGTTGCAAAAGCCTGTCGGCGCAGGGCAACGTGAGAGTTAAGAGGGTTCTACACGGCGTGAACAAATATCACGCAAAGGTGATGATGCATTGCATTTTCAAACTTACGCCATGAACTGAAGGTGCATGGTCGTGTTTTACAAACCGTTTGTCAAACACGACCTTGATGCAATCCAAATTGCACCCTCAGTTCATTGCGTAAAATTGAATTGGGACGCAAGGCGTGCGCCGGAAACTCGGACTGGCCGCAGTCTCATGCGCATCGCGTCACGCGTGTCCATAATTGTAGTGTTTTCAGGAAAAATTTCAGAAGCTATTTCTTAACATTTCCGTACTGAGTGATCGT
This sequence comes from Cyclargus thomasi, assembly GCA_026546445.1. Lineage (NCBI taxonomy): Eukaryota > Metazoa > Arthropoda > Insecta > Lepidoptera > Lycaenidae > Cyclargus > Cyclargus thomasi. Next base: position 16,322 of record JAOTAV010036842.1, read on the forward strand.
AGAAGGAAAAATACATTAGTTTTGATTTTAACAAGTATTAATATATCGAAATTTGGCCGCTAGAATCGCCGAAAGAAAACGAATGCATTCGATAAATGAGGACGACACTCAATTCATGTCATGGTACTTCCACACATTTCGATCGGCGATTCAAAAATGCGATAAAGAAAAAACGCGTTTACTACGGACTTAATTCTTTAAGTGCAGCTTATAATCTGCCCACTTATATAGAATTAATTTCAAGCCCAAAAGAGCAAATAGACGAGTTTTCACACCCCAGCTTCCGGTCAGTTAAGGGGAAGGATTCGGAAACGACTCATTCACCATTTCACTTCGATATAACCTTTAACTAATTAATCGCGAAGTAAAAGTTCGTGTCCTTCACGATATCGCGCATGCCTCGGATGCGTGGACTGGTTATTATAAACTACTCATAAATAGACAGAGTTAATATCTCGTTATAATGCAGAGTGTGAGCCAATTAAAACTCTTATATTATCGTGGTTTGTGAGCTCTTAAAATCCAAGATTATGTTTTAGAAGATTAGTTTGAAAGAGATATTATAAGCTAAAATTAAACTACATAACACAGACGCTATCCCGCTGTACCTACTGGTTTGTGAATACATATAATATAGAGAAAGAACAAAAAAAATTGAAAATCAATCTAATCTTTGATGAATTAAGTGACACACGCGCGCACATATAAACATTATTGTTTTAAAATAAGTTTGCCTGTTCGCCTTTCCATTATATTGTGACCGTTTCTATTTTCACCCGACTGCGCCAGGAGGGTTACGTTTTTCGAGAGGACATATTTGATGGATTTAAACGTATGAGGTATTGTAAGGTTTGTCTTGATAGCGTAAGTGCAGCAATTCTGCCCATTCAGGTCGAGTAGGGCATCAAAATGAAGGACTTTAAAAAGCCATTCCAGAATTAAGTTGGTTTATTTATTATATATTTTCTTTAGTTGTAACTTGCAGGTCCTTAGTGTTTACTAATTATAAGGTATATCATTTTCAAAAACTCTAGGTAATATCGTTACATTGTAATAATTAATAAACCAGTGATAATAAGAGTAACAGTTACAAGACGTTTAGTCAGTATTAGCGCGGTGCTAATTGCTAATTATCATGAGACTTCAGACAGTGTTGTGATGGCGAGATGAGTATTGAGTTGTTTGAACAAAATATTAGCGTTTCATCAAAATATGAAGATTTCTTCAATGATTCTATTTTTATAATTTCATTGTGTACTTTTTGGATAGGTTGAGGCTAGCATCAGACGTAAAACCACATGACCTAAATGAGGAAAATATATAGAAAATGATCCAATCTAACCTTATAAAATACCTACCCATTGAAAGAAGAGCCTACAGTAATATTAATAACTCAAAAAATATTAAGATAGAGATGCCTATTTAAGAAGAGATAGGAGAGATACTCTTAAAAATCTTATATACAGATGAATTTTTAAATCGAATATCCAAAGCAAGCCTTACGCTTTAGCTCAACCTCTAAATATTATTAACATTCAGTAGCTAGTATGAATCATTCCTTAGCCTCTAAGGATTGTGCAATACATGAATCTATGTGCATTCAGTCCCGACGAAAACATAATGTGACAACCCTGAATAAAAAAATTAAAAACAATATAATAAAGCGATAACAAAGAGTCGTAAATTTTATTTTCGACTATCTGTATTATCTGTGCAATTTAGAGTTTAGTCTGTGGCGTGACGTTTTTTATTGTTGACGTTTATGCAGGTCAACGATTATTTTGCACCGATAATAATTACTTATTGTACCCCTAAAAGGGCAACGTACGTTATACATTATAAGATGTGCGTATTTAAATACTCTTTGTGCAAATAAGTAAAAAAAGACATTAAAAGGCGCTTTGACGTAAACAGCTTCAGGTGTAGTAAGGTACCAACTATACTTAATTAGTTGAGTTAGAATTAAGAATTTAATAATGCTATACTTAAGAAGCCATTTCTTAAAGTAAAGTATATATACATTATTAAACGTAACGTGAGATCCTTATGTACAGGGTTGTCACACTCTAGTTTTGTGGATTAGACGCAACAGCTCTAAACACAAACATTCCTGCTATTGTACCTCTGGCTGGGGTTCCTCTCCGAGGGAGTCACCCAAGGCCTCAGCCTGACTCTTCATTATAGAATATATTTTCACATACGGCGCCTTCAGCAGCTATGTATGCGCCATAACATATCATCATTTTAGAAAATATTCCACAAATGACGCTCAATAGTGCTTGCTACTTTTAAGTAAAAAAAAAACACATGTCAAACATTACAGTTGACAAAAGGAGACAAAGAGAGTTTTGGCGGGGATTTCAGAGAGTAACGTTGTGAGTTTTGTATTTTTTTTTGTTAAATTTGTGTTATTTCGGTTTTTAATGTGTGATAATGGTAGAATATCGAATATTAAACATTCGTTGT